>CM053762.1:69905286-69938626 GCA_028658305.1 Pachyuromys duprasi
GCATTTCTTTAAGTGTTTTTCTGCCATTCTATAATCCTCTACAGTCAGTTCTCTTTTTAGCTCCATACCTCATTTTTTAATTGGATTATTTGGTTTCTTGCTTTTTAACTTCTTGAGTTCTTTACATATACTGGATATTAGCCCTTCAAACTCAGATCTTTAAGCTTGGTGATTACTACCTGAGCCACCTTGCCAGTCCCTGAAAAGATTTTTGATCCTGTGGTAATAACGCAAATACCTGGACAAAATAAAAATCATACACTTTTATGAATTTTGAAAACAGTGAAGGATGTAGGGAAGCCTTGGTGAAACAACTTCTAGAAGGAAGCAAGCCATGTATATAGAGCTGAGCAGAGGATCAATGGTAGCTTCCCTGCCTGAAAAATGGTGGGAAACTGGTGTGAGGGAATGCAGGGAGAGAGCCTCCAGGGATTAGAAAAAAAAATCAGCTGAGACTTAGACTGGTGTCCATCAGCATCCATCAGAGACACACAGTTAATTCCCAGGGTTCAGGACCAGGGATATTTCTCATGACTTTAGGATAACACAGTCTGGTGATCTATTACGACTGTCAACACTGATCATTGCTTATGTAACTAGTAAGGCTAGAAGTCACTAGGGGCAATTAGAAAGGAAACCAAATATGGAAAACAGAAGAACAAATAAGAATGACAAGGGTGAACCAGAAGGCACATGGATACCATGAAAGCACACTGAAGGACTGTGAATATGGCTCTGCTGACAGAGTGCCCAGCTGGTATGCAGGAAGCCATGAGTTGAATCAACACAGCATAAACCTGTCATGATGACTCCTGTAATCCAGAATGCAGGAGGAGAAAGAAGCAAGAGAGTCAGAGATTTAAGATGATCCTCACCTGCATAATGAGTTGGAGGACAGCCTGAATCACTTGAGACCCAGTCTGAAAAGAATAGGAGGAAAAAGAAGATGATGATGAGAAGAGGGAAGAAGGAAAAATCTCATTACAAAGTGGGGGCCACACTGGAACTCACATGTGCCAGTCTTTCTATACTTGATGATGATACACAGAAAAAGCTGTCACCCTAGGCCTGTGTAAGACAAGAAGAAGGGAAACAGGACATGATGTTGACCTGCAGCTTGAAAAGATGGAAGGTACTGCAGAGAAGCCAGGGGAAATAGGGTCAGCTGCAGCCCATACTAGTATCCCCATCGCCTCACTGACCTTCAGAATGTAAAACAATCTATCTGCAACTATGCTTCTATTGTTCAAAATTTACGAATGATGCCTCTTATGGCCTAAACTGGCCCAGAAGCATGGGAAAGAGAATTCTGGGAAACGAGGCTCCAGCTCAACCAAACTGAATTAAAATAAAGCTAACAGAGATGGTGTGAGCTGGCAGGATGCATGGAGTCTGGAAAAGCCCCAAAGTAAAAATGAACTATGCAGACCAACTATCCTCATGTTTCCAAGTCAGGAAGTGAGAATGTAAGAGCAAGTATGCTAACATACTTGATCCTTATAGAATGAAACACAAAAATATTATGAAATGTGACCAAAAGCCACATAAAACATCTTTAAAATTATAAAATATATTTCTTTAATCCAAAAGAAGACACACATGCATAAACTTCAGAAAAGAAACTTGATGGGGCTGGAGAGACTGCTCAGTTGGGATAGTATTTGCCCAGCTTGTGTAAAGCTATGGGTTTGATCCCCACAACTGCATAAACCAGGTGTGATAGTACATATCTCCAATCTCAGCATGTGGAAGACAGAGGCAGGAGGACCAGAAGTTCAAGTTCATGCTCAGTTTCATAGTGAGTTCCAGGATAGCCTGGGCTACATTAGACCCTGACACAAAAGAGGAAAAAAGTGAAAGTTAGTGTTAATACCTTGCATTTCATCAAAATTGAAACCTTCCATTCCTTTGGAAAATATTCTTAAGTAAGCCACAAACTACAAACATATATATATATTTACTATGTGTGTGTGTATATATATATATATATATATATATATATATATATATATATATACACACAATAATGAACATCAGATAAAAGACATATAGCTAGGCTAGGTACAGTGATACACACCTTTAATCCCACAGGACTTGGAAGGTATAGGCATCTCTGTGAGTTCAAGATCAGTTTGATCTACAGGGAATTCCATTCCAGCCAAGGCAACACCAATACACCATCAACAACAAAATATTTTTAAGACTTGTATATAGAATATAAAAAGAATTTACAACTCAAGCAGAAGATAATAATTTTAAAGGAAAAAATCAAAGATTTGAACAGATGTTATATATGTGTGTCAAGTATGCACATGAAATATACTCAACATTGTTTTCATGGGAAAAGGCAAGCAAAAACCATGCTCAGGAGCCACAGAATCTGTACTAAGATGGATAAAATTACAAATGATTAGAGCTAGAGAGATGGCTCAGTAGTAAAAAGCACTTGTTGCTCTTGCAAAGGACCCAGGTTGGTTCATTGCATCCACATGGTGGCTCACAACCATCCATAGATCCAGTTCCAGGAGTTCCTCAGACACAGGTACATATGTGATATACAGACTCACATGCAGGCAAAATAAACATGCACATAAAGTTTAAAAATTTTAATTAAGAAAATTAGATAAAATGAAATCAAGTTTAAAAAATTGATAACACTGCTTTGGTGATAAGATGGAATAATTAGGACTCTCCTTCATTCATGGTAGGAACATAAAATGGTAAATCATTTGGGAAATAATATAAAAGTTTCTTGTATAGTTAAACAGACAACCTGGTATTATAGGGCCTATGGTTTTACACAAATGAAGTGAAAGTACATAGATGTTTCCAGATATTTTATTCATAATAACCCTAAACACTCTGTTGATGTAATTCATCAGCTCACAAAGAGAGACATTGTGTTCATACAAAGAAATGTTATTCAGCTATAAAAGCAAAAGGCAGGGCCAGTAAGGTTGTTCAAAAAGTAAAGGCCCTTACCACACAACCCTGACCCCTCAGTTTGATCCCCAGAATCTACATAAAGGTGAAGGGAAAGCCTTGTTTCCACAAGATTGACCTCTAACCTCCATATGTACACCTTGACATGTGTACATGCACCCACATGCCTAACATATATACACACAATAAAAAAAAGAAACACACTGATACAACCGTGTGTTGTGTATGTGTCTGTATGCATGTGCATGTGTGTGCATGTGTAATCGTGTGGCGGCTGAGGTTGATATTAGGCATTTTTTCGCCATTGCTCTTTACCTTATTTTTTGAGACAAGTTTCTCACAAAGCAAACAGAGAGGTCACTGATCTGGCCACTGATTTGGCCAGACTGGCTGGCCAGAATGCTGCAAAGATCAGCTTGTTTCCAGAGCCCCCAGCACTGAGGTTGCAGCCAGCTTTTATAAAGGTGCTGTAGACTTAACTCAAATCCTGATGCTTGCTTAGTAAGTTCTTCGCTGAGCCATCTCTCCAGCCCCTGATAAAATTCTTACGGGCTAAACCTCAAAAACAGAATGCTGAGTGAAAACTAATTACACACACAGTGTAATTCTACTAATTTGAAGCCCGACAAGGCTAGTAATAAAGGTAAGAGTTGCGGCTGGTAAGACACAGAAATAGAGAAGAAGGATGAAGATTGGCTGCAAAAAGCATCTGAAGGATTTTTTTTTAATGGACTTAATTCACTTTATTTTTCCTGTATAAAAACCTTTATGTGGTAGCTGCAGACAGAGCCTGGGTCCTCTGAACAGACTCTGGCGTAGGTTTTCACAGGATCATCAGTGAATTCCTGACAAGGAGACTTGGTGAACAGTCTCTTTCCAGAGGTCAGGGGTCAGGTAGCTATAGGTCTTGAAGATGGTGTCAAAGGTGGCCTTGGCAAAGTTGCCCAGGTGGCAGTGCAGCCTCTGGCTGATGTGTACCAGTCATCAATACCAGACATCATCAATAGCTTCTTGGGCACAGGACGAGAGATGATGTCAGTGCCTCAGGGAGTAGGGATGAGATGCACCAAAACAGAGCCACAGTGGCCTGTCACCTTGCACAGTGTGGGGCTTGCCAATCTTGTTTCCCCTAGTAGCCTTTCCATAAAAGGACAATGGAAAGCTTGGCCAAAATGATGGCCCCTCGATTGGCCAGGGTTACCTCTTAGAGCATTTAACACCAAGACTAACATGACCAGGTAGATCTCCACGGACTTGATCTTCACATTCTTAACCAGGAGGTCCACCTCAGTAACTGGGATCCACTCCCTGTCTTCAGCTCTACTTCCACCACCACCACCCTAAAACTTCTGCCTAATCCTCCCCATGCAACCTCCTAATCCTGATCCCCACCCTGGGTCCCATTGCACTTTTTCCCAAAGAAGAAGCCGGAAGGAATTCTTTTTTATTATTTAATTATTTTTATTTATTACAGTTTATTCACTTTGTATCCCCCCCTGTACATCCCTCCTTCCTCCCCTCCCAATCCCACCCTCCCTCTTCCCCACATGTGTCCCTCTCCCAGTCTACTGATAAGGGAGGACCTCCTCCCTTCCCTCTGATCCTAGTCTATCAGGTCTCATCAGGACTGGCTGCATTGTCTTCTTCTGTGGCCTGGCAAGGCTGCTCCCCTCTCAGGGGGAGTGATCAAAGGGTAGGCCAATCAGTTCATGTCAGAGACAGTCCCTGTCCCCATTACTATGGAGGCCACTTGGATTCTGAACTGCCGTAGGCTACCTCTGTGCAGGGATTCCAGGCCATCTCCATAAGTGGTCCTTGGCTGGAGTATCAGCTTCGGAAGAGACCCCTGTGCCCAGACCTTTTGGATCTGTTGCTGTCCTTGTGGAGCTCCTGTCCTCTCCAGGTCTTACTATCTTAAGAGAATGGAAATGCTCAAGTCATGCTTGTTGTGGTATTCACAGGCCTGCATCCTTGTGAAAACTCTGTACAAATCTAAGCAAACCCCTTTACAATGGGCAAATCTGACAGGTAAGAATATGAATAAGCAATGAGCACACAAAAGGGCTCCATGTCCTTAGTCAATACTCAAGGAAATGCAAATGAAAACTGCAGTATATATCTGCAAAATGCTCCCTGGAATGGCAAAAATTAAAAATACCCAGAATAGTAAACATTACTAAGGATATGAAGCAACTTCATTTTCCTATGCTACTGGAAAGGACTATAAAATAAAATGACTTTGAGAGACTCCTTGCAAATTTCTAATCAAGTACCCCTTTACCAACCAACCCAACAATTCCATTCCTTAGAGAACTAAAAAAATACTCTACAAGAAGATTTATTCAGCAATCATCACAGCAGCCTTATTTCTGGTATTCCTAAACCAGGAACACCATTTCCCTGTCAACAGGAGAGTAGATAAAATATGATATATCACTGTAAGGAACCATCACTTGGCAATAAAAAGGAACAAACAATAGTTTCAAGCAACAACATGAACAAATCTCATAGTGTGTTGAATGAAAGGAGCCAGACACCAGAAGCGTATAGATGTGTTATAAAATTCCATTTCTATCAATTCCAAGAACAGGTGCTAGAGAGGCTGGGGCATATGGTTTATAAGTTTGAGACCACCCTGGGCTGCACAGAAGACTGTATTTCAAAGGGAGTGGGCAGCAAAACAGGTGCTAGTGGTTGTTTCAAGTGTAAAAGATGAAGGTTCACCTGGAATAGGACAGGGAGAAAGGATGCATCAGAAAAGGAGACATAACGAAATTTCTTGGGTAATAAAAGAAAAAAAATATCCTTTGTCTCAAGTAGAGGTGTACACATTTGTCAAATTCCCTTGGGTCATACAACTAAATTCTGTATGTAAGTTATATGCTTGACCTTACATATATGAGATTCAACTAATTTGATCAAAGATATTCTATAAAAGATCTGGGGGCAGAGATCCATGGTAGAGCACTTGCCTAGTGTGAAGTCCCTTGATTTAATCCCTGTCACCACACAAAAAAAGTACCAAATATTTTTTATCACAAACAGTTTTCTTGTTATTTTTCCCTAAACAATGCAGCACAATAACTATTTCCATAACATCTTCATTGCATAAAGTAGCAAGTGTAAGTAATCCAGAGATGAGTTCAGGTTGAAGGATGGCTATATATAGTTTATTTGTGATTATGACACCACTGGATTTCAGAGTCTTTATTTCTATGAATTTTCACATCTGTGGGGGAGTCCTGAAGTCAGTATCTCATGATTAGTGAGAGCTGTCCGACTTAGTTGTTTTTAATAACAAAAGAAAAAAAGAGCCCAGGAGCTTAGATCCACCACTCGTGCTTGGATCTTGTAACCAGAATTCAGTCACATGGCCACTTCATTCCAAGCAACTTTGTCCCTTTTTAAAATTTGGATGTATTTTTACTATAGAAGCAGCAAACACTTGATGAAGAGAGACAATTAAAACTGTCTGTTGCTGCCTTCTTTCTGAAGGAGCTGGGCTCAGGAAAGACTTTAAATATTTATTATCCAAAAGCTCTTCTAGTTTTCCCTTACCAGTGCTCATGCTGTAGTTTTCAGGGTTGGCTTTTCCTTATACCAATGAGGGAGGGCCACTATTTCAACAGTGCCCATAACCTTGATAATCTGCCAAAAGCATACAAACGGAAAGGGGCATAAAGGAAGCCTCCTGAGCAGAACTAGGGGAGAAAATGAAACAGCTCTCAAGGTGAAAATGAAAATGGAAACCCACACAGAGCACTCAGATGTGTGACATCTGCCAACTTCTGAGTGGAGGGAGCCACAGCCTTTGTGTTCAGAGGCCCATTGGGCTTCCCTTGAGGTGTACACAGGACTTCCTTGGGTCTAGTCTATCCCAACAGACACAACAACCAGTATTCTCTTAAAACCCTGGGTCCCTATAAAGATGGTACTAGAGATATCTGAGCTTCTACTCACTAGATAATTTCACATCAGCCCTGATCCCAGGCTGTAATCTTCCTGCAGAGGATCTTTTTCCCTTGGCAGGAAGTAAAAAGGCTTGTGATTTTCATTTTCCATAAGAGCTGTACATAAATTTCATGGCTGTCACTGATACCATACCTTGTATTTGTTTTCTCCCCTTCCATCACAATAAGTCAGACAACCAACATTTATGGAGTTTCTGCTTTGCTTCACTCTGGGCTCAAACCTGGGAAAGCAGAGAAGCCTGAGAACACAGCTTGGGCTAAGAGTTCACCCTCTCCCACTCCCATGACTTCCACCTTCTGCTTTCATTCCCCGGGCATTGATATCAGCCAGCATCACACTCAAGAACCCCAAGACTTGAAGCTCAAGGGATGAGTTTCTCTACCTCCCCAGCCTGTCCCCTCCATCTCCCCCAAATGGGCCCTACTCCCAGCCTGCTCTTGCTCTAGCCAGACACAACCTCAACCTCTTTCCCAATATAGACGGATGAGAAATGAGGAGGATCTGCTTGATGAAATTGGCCCATGGGCTGCCTCCAAGATCTGGCTGCAAGGAGAATGGACTGGAAATTGCTCAGCCATTATCTTGGCTGACAGCCCCCTCCCCATCTTTTCTCTATAATGAATTGCATGGAGAGCTCAGCTGTCATGAAAGCTTTTGAATTCCAGCCCTCCCATCCTCCCGGATATCCTTAGAGGTTATCTCAGCAAGACAGGTGGAAGAGAAAAGAGAAAAGCTTAACCCTATAAGAATAATTATGATGTATTATTAGCAAATGATGGCAATTCAGCACAGAATTTTCAATATAGATGCTACTGCCTGTAATTTTTCTCTGTCATATTACATACACACACAAAGGCTGCATTTAATGATTCCAAAGTTCAGAAAAGTTTTTCAAAGCCGAATTTAGTTCCTTAGAAGCATCATCTTATACAGAGAGGTTCAAATGAAATTGAGATGCAGTTTGAATACAGAAGATACTTTCCAGAGTAGGAGAAAATGTTATGATTAGTATGTTTTTATGAAAAGAACACTGGTTGGCATTAGCGTCAAGTTATATGCTATTATTAGGGGTACTGTACAGAAATCAGAAGGGCCCTAAAAATGGCAGAACATCTTCCAGCAGGATATAATCACTGGCTTACAGGCAGGAAGTTAATCTCATTAGTTTCTTTGTCTTCTGTGCCTAGCATCAAGCTGAGTACAAGCAGAGAGTTGATAGTTTCTGGCTGGAAAGAGTGGATGCATGGATCATTGGACAAACCAATGAGCATATCTACACAGATCTGTAGTGATTTGTTTTAATGTGTTGAGAAACCAATCCTGTTAAAAAGAGCCTGGAAAGCTTGGGGTGCACATTCAAAACAGTGATGAGTGTTGTTATATGTTTTATATGGCTAAAAACTAACAGTATCTGTGTATGTAAAATTCTTTTTTCTTCTTTTTTTTTTTTGGCATTTGTGCAAGTGCATATGCCTGTGTGTGATGCCTGTGGAAGCAAGAGGGAAACTTTCGTTATCTCTAGAAACACCGAGACGTCAGGACCTAGGATAGCCTTACTGGCCACCAAATCCCCACTTCCATATGGTGAGTACGTACATCAGATATGTAGATTTTTACACAGATTCCAAGAAATCAAACTTGAGTCCTCATGCTTAGGTCATAAACATTTTACCAACTAAGCCATCCTCCCAGTCCCTAAAGTTATCAGGACTAATTCTGGATAATGGGGATGATTTCTTTCAATTATCTCTGCTGGATGATGCCACACCCGGAATGGATGCTGGGGCAGGAACTCTAGGAAAGCCAATGGCTTCCTTGTGAAGGTGTCCCTTACTAAGTCTCAAAGCTGGAAATGTCTTTATCACCTATAATACTGATTGGTGAAACAGATTAAAGAAGTTTTGACTCCATTATACAATTCACTGTAGAGCGGTGATTTTCAACCTGTGGATTGTGACCCCTTTGAGGGTTGAATGACTCTTTCATAGGGGTCACATATCAGATATCCTGCATATCAGATATTTATATTATGGTTCATAACAGTAGCAAAATTACAATTTTGAAGTAATAGCAAAAATAATTTTATACTTGGGGGTAACCATAACATAAGGAACCACATTAAAGTGTCACAGCATTAGGACATTTGAGAACCACTGCTGTTGCTTTCTTTAAAGATGATGATCAAGAAAGCAAATGCTTTTTGGATCAATAGTTTCTAAATAATCCTCTCAGAGTTCTCAGAATGAAACTATCTTCAGCTGAGAAAGAGCCTCTCTCAGATCCTACATGAGGCAAATAGTTTGCTGCTGTGGACAATCTGAATCAGTATCCTACACCTGGGATCAAAGCAAAAATATGTTTACATCCACAACACAGGGGAAACAAAAATGTGTGGAAACTCGTGAACAAACAACTGGCCGCTTTTGCAGCCTAATAGAGCATTTACAGTTGGCTTACAGCAATGGATTTCAGTGCTTCCCATGCAGTCTTTGAATGAGAGCTGATTTCAGACTGTTATTAATGCCTAGAAATGGGGCTTTTTCATGGTCTTTCTCCTGTACGTGTTTAGATTTTATTTAAAATAGAATCTCATTCATTTATTCAGGCTGGCCCCAACTGCCTGAGTCTTGTGAGTAGCTGGGATTATAGGCACACACCATCAGGCCCAGCCTGCTCATGAATTTTATAAACAGAGAAACACCCTGAACTGAGGACTGTGAGTTCATGCAGGCTCAACACTATCCTTTCAGTTACCCAGGATTCTGGCCTTTTAAGGTTAGAGAACAAACATGATGATGTCTCAGGTCATTCACATCTGGCTGAGGCAAGACAGGTTTTGCCTGAACATCTGAGATATCTGCCCCTAAATTTACAGTATAATTAAGTATCTAAATTATGCCTCTGGTGTTGAATCTTGCTGTCCACAACAGGATTGGCTAGAACTGACGGGTGTCTCAGGAGTAGGCAACAGAGGCTTAAAAGGGCAGAAGACCACTTTTAGGTATGTTCTAGAACAGGTTAGCCAAAGACTTCTGAAAATATTGGAGTAAGTATAGATTCCTTGGCTCTAAAGTATGAGGGAGTAGAGGCAGCATGTCATAACAAACCAAGTCCTCACATAGCACGGGTGTGCTAGCAAGGCTGGGAGCAGTAGGTAACTGTAAGGGCAATAAGGTCCCTATTATGCAGACAAAAAATACAGGACAGCAAGCAAGAGATGGTCAGAAAGTCATCTCTGTTCTCTTGAGTGCTCCTCACAGTATGGCACCTTGGAGCTGCACACAGTTTTCAGTAGTTCCCACTTTAAAAGGGCCCATCACCTGGCCAGGGCCCTGCGCTTTTCAGACAAGATGAACAACATCTCAGTTGTGGTTCCCCTTGAAAAAGAACCTGAGAAAATAGCATATAGTTTATTTGGAAGGTTGAAAATAAATGAGTAAGAAACAGTATAAGACAGAGAAGAGAAGTTACCCCCAAACCTGACATAATTTAACCCAGTAGACAGGGCAACATCAAGCCAGTCAGCACTGCAGGCAAGGTTAATCCCCTAGAGAAATCTCCTAGGGAAATTACCCATCTGAGGCATGAGGGCGCAGGGGTCTCTGGTTGAGGTCCCTGTTCATTCCTTGGTGCTTCTATCACTAGCATCATGGGCAAGTAAAGTAGTCTTAATGCCACTAAAGTGGTCTTAGGTGCTAACAGTTGGATGAGAAAATGTAAGCAAATCACCAGTGTTTCCGTGTTTAAAGATCATCTGCTTTGTTGATACAACTGCTAAAGAGCCCCTCCAAAGGCCTCTTCAGCTCCATCCCCTGTTTCCCTCACTAATAAGGGACCAGCTCCCCATGTAAAGGAATGAACCCACACTCTCTTCTCAGGGATCAAAGATTTTCCCTGCAGTGAGCCCACACTAGCATCCTTACAACTCCCACATGCCATTATGTCTCTCTCTAGTTGCCACTGGACTGCAAGCAGTCGCCCTCCTCTTTGCATGCACAATGGTGGCTCTTCACTCAGACAAAACTGCAAAGCAATCCAGGGCATTTTTAAAAACTATCCATGAAGGACCTTTCAAACCCGAAAAAGAGTTGAGTTAATTCATTCCAGAGTTCAAGTAATCAGGTGAATCCTCCTTACCCTTCTACCAAAAGGAATGTCCTTTATGTCATTCTTAGGTGGACCCAGAGCTAAATGCATTTATCATAAAGTTCAAGGTTGGAGTTCAATAGAAAGATGAAAGCCAAACCAAGGCTCCCCAGGAGACAAGGAGCTCTGCTTTCATAAGCTTGAAGGAGAGAATATTACTTTTCAGCAAATAGTGCTTCTAATTTGATTCCACAAAGATTTCTGCAAAAAGGAAACCAGCAAGGTGTCAAGAGGATGCAGCATATGTGGGACCTATACAGAATTTTATCATGGCCACATTCTTCAGGATCTCAGTCATCAATTATTTGTTACAGGCGGTCAATTGTGTATCTTTCAAGAACTTTCCATTATGTGGCTTCCCTGGATTGTAGTGGGCAAGATGGTCTATTTTTCCTCCCCTGTAAGGCCTCCCATCACTTACTGCCCAGCATCCCCATGGAATGTCCTGAAATGATAGGTTTTCTAAGGCTGTGAGGGAAATTACTCTGTGCTCCTCACTTGCTATTCACAAAAAGCCACCAGAGCCAGCGCAGCTAGAGGAAAGCAACCTGCAGGTGTTGAAACAGATGTTCCTCTGCAACCTTCAGAGAACAAAAACATTTGGAGGCAACAACACGTCACTTTTGTTCAGAAAAGAGGCAAGTGGAAATCATTTTTCCTTAAAACCCTAGCCTGAAATAATTGCACATTTGTTAAGGATTGACAGAAGACTTTCATGAAGTTTGTTATCTTTGACAGTGGCAAATAAATAGGTAGAAAAATGTACTCTCTCTTGAGGCTTTTAACAGAAAAAAATCACAGTTGGAAAATTATGCCAAAGAACATGGCAATAATTCCATACCTTTCTGGACTTATAGGGATAAAATGGTCATTAAGGGTTAAAGGTCTGTTAGAAAGGCAGTGGCTTCAGTGGTTTTATTTCTAGGTCTTTCCCTTGTCAAAGCCTCAATACCCAGTCCCTAAAAGTGGAAAAATATCAAACCTAAATTTCTATCATGTGCCTTGAAAACAATTGGTTTTATTTTTTTAACAGGGTCTTACTGCATTTTAGCATTACATAGAATGTAATTACCTATTAAATGACTTAGGAAGAACTGACCTCAATTTGTGGAGCCAGTGACCAAAAAAAGATTTCATGCTGCTCTTCTTGTGCCATGTTTGGTGAGTGATTGCATGGTGGAGTGCAAGGTCATAGAAAAGGAGAGAGGCTAAAGAGCTCCTAACCTGAGCTGACAGTATGATGCTAATTAGAAACTTCTAACCAACCTACAGCCTCTGAGAAAGTTCAAGGGATTACAGCCAGTGCAAGTCCAATCCCTGTAAATCCCACTTCAGCCTCTCTCAAGTCTTCTGTGCCTCCAAATAGGAGGTGCCAATACCACCCTCCCATTCTGTAATAAAAGGAGACAGGTTTGAGGTTGTCCATCAATATACATATTAAATTCCTACCATATGCCCAGGGGGCTGACGCTGAGTGACAAGGCCAGTTGTTGGGATAACAATCTGTGTTTGATGAGTTTGTTGCATGTACCCATAACTCCAAATCCCTGCCGTGGTTACTCTCATTGTCAGCTTGATGGGATTTATAGAACCACATGGCAACACAATCCCTGAGCTTGCCTATGAGTGTGTTTCCTGAAAGGTCTGACAGAGTATGAAAGCTACAACACTAAATGTGGGTGGCACCAGGATGGGGTCCCAGGATGGAGAAAATGAGCTGAGGGCCAGCATTCATCTCTCTGCTTCCTGACTGTGGATGCCATATGACTTCCTCCCACAGTTGCCTCTGGAAACCCTTTCTTCAGTTGCTTTTAGTCATGTATTTTGCCTAGTAATTAGAAAATTCCCATGAAGGTAGTCAGGACTAAGTAACTCACAGCCCAAAAGAAGCTAGCATAGCCAGCCACCAGCATGAGTCTCCCTCCCTGACTGCTGGCAGCAACATCAGCTCTTTGAGGAAGTAAACACTGGTGCCTCAGAGGGACTAGCATCAGACAGTGGGTCAGAGAGGTGCAGTCCCTTGGAGACTGGCAGGAACAGGAAAGTGCCCTGGGTTCTAGATGGTGGCCCACAGCATCCTGGCATGTGAAGGTTCCCTGGAGAAGTCTAGCACAGGCGGAGGACTAACTGGTGTGGGGTGCATGGGCTGTGCCATGAGGAACTGGCCTGGAGCTGGCGAGGTGAAGTAGGTTCAAACCCCAGAAATCTCAAACTTGAGATATAAAATCTCATCCTCAGACCAGCAGGAGTGGGACAGCTCCCTTCCTGTTTCCATGCCTGCCTTGGAGTTTGTAAACCTGACCCCAACCAGGTGGTCACGGGTGTCACCTGGGTGTCACCTGGGTATAAATAGAGCATCACCACACCACCATGCCAGCCCCAACAAGTGGGAGATACTAACCCCCAAACCCTTCTCACTGCCCAAGGTTTATAAAGTCCCTGTTCACACGAAATAAATGCACAACATCTATTTCATCGATCGTCTGAAACTGGCTCTTTCTATCAAGCTGTAACATTTGGAAAAGAAGGGATCCCCTTCTCCCGAAGAATTCATCGGTGGACCCCTGGGCTCAGGCTCTCATCTTGACCACCGCAGCCAGTCACCAGCCACCACAGTAGCTGCCTCCGAAGTTCAAGAGGCAGTAAGCTCCTGCCATTTGTCAGCAAGCCACCACCACCTTCCTTGCCACAGTATTCATCTGCAGCAGCAGGCTGCCGGCGCTCCCTGAAGTTGCCGCCCTGCTCACCTAAGTCAGGTCGGGCTCCCTCCTGCCTTAGTTCTGGATTCCTGAGTGCCTGACCTGGTGCAGGCAGCCTAGCTGAAAGAGCTGTGACACTACACTGTCTCCTGTATGCTTATAAGAGAGCTGTAAACATTCACATGAAGAAGATCTTCTCCCGCAGCCCTGGCTGGTCAGAAATCCTGTAGCACAGAACCCGCTCATGCTCTACCCCTTTCAGGCCGGAGTCCAGAGGCACCAGGGCATTCCAGGGAGATGCGCGTGCTTCCTGCCTACCTACTTGGTGCCTAGTTGCATCCAGGCACCCCAGGGAGAAGCAGAACCACAAGTGGGGCCCTGGGATGCCCAAGGATAAGTACAGGCATCTACAAATAAGACAGAGATCTGATCGTCCAAAGCTCCTGGGATATACACTTGGCCCAAGCCAGGGGAAGGAACATCAGTTAGAAGAGCAGTTCTTAGCAGCCCGCAGGATTAAGCAGCAGAGTTAGCACGGTTCTAGATAGGGATCAGGCACTTGTCCACCTCCAGGCTTGTAAGTAGCAGTCATGTCCTCAGTTGTTGGTCCTGACTGATGGCTTAGGGATATTCACCTTCTGCTGATATTGCTGCTGCCACAAACACCAAGGGTGAAAGCTGACACAATTATCCTTTCTGGGGTCTCTTTTGGCCCTTAGCATGTCTTAGAAGAACAAACCACAAGCCTGACAGAATAAAGATGGAACAACCATTCCTAGATCCCACCACACCTCATTCCTCTTCCCATGTGTTTAGGTAACTTCTCAGAAAGGTTTCCACGCTCTGTGTGTTATTTATTGGTTTAGTTTTGAGCGAAGAGTTTCATTATGTAGCCCTAGCTAGCCTAGAACTCACTCTATGAATAAAGCTGGCCTTCAATTTGCATAATCCCCCTGCTTCCCGAATGCCCCTGCCAACATGGTCCCTCTCTAAGTGCAAATTGGCCTGGGAATGCAGGACTGAGCTGAGTAGCCATAGGTACATGGGAGATTTAACAGCTTGAGAATGAACTCCATCATTTCCAAATTCCATGATCAGGGCTTTGAATTATGGTGCACTCTTCACAAAAAGTCAGGAGAGAACAAATGGCTCTTAACTTTTCAAAAGCAATTTGTCCAAACATTTTGAAGACCTTCTAACCTTTCGTCCAGTAAGCTTACTTCATGAAATGTATTGATAGGTATGGGTTAAAAAGCACAACAACAAGGAAAAGAATAGATTTTAGTACCTACTTTGTCAGAGGTTATTAAAAGTAACTTACATGTCAGTTTTCTCATTTAATTTTTCACAAAGCTAGGAGACAAATATACTACCATTCTACAGGTGGCAAACATAAATCAGTAAGACTTTAAATATCTTTTCATACATTCAGAGGCAGGGTCCAAACCCAGAGGCCATGTCCTTAGCCACTCCCTGATGCTGCTTCCCACAGAACTCCACAAAATACTACCTACAATGTGGATCATAGGAGACACGCTCTCTGTTTGGTAAGGGAAGAGATGTAAGGATATGTGAGGTATATAAATGCATAAATGTGAGGATAAACTATGCCAGTTGGGAGACTCTTAAGCAGGCGTGACAGTGATACAGATAAAGATTATGTGATAACATCGGCTGTGGAAAATGGCAAGGAGGAAAGAATGTCTACAATGAATCCACCTGATCTGTAAAAATCATCAAGTTTACACTATTTTCATAATTATGGACGTCTATTTTTATGAATTTTAAACTATAAAAATACCAGCACCTAGAGAGAAGGTGAGATTCAAGCAGAAGGACCCAGACAGAGGAAGAAGCCAGGACATTCAGGGACATGAGGGACTTACAGTGGCCAAAAAGAAGTTGGTGCTGCAGCTGAAGCCATGTGCAGAAGGGAGTGGTGCAGAAAACACAAGGAGGCAGCTCTGACTGCAGACAAAACCTGGTGGGAAGGATCTCAGAGTCACTCAGTAAGGCATACTGGAAGGCGCCACATAGGACGAGGGTTCTTGGTGAACACAGACACAGGCAGCGCAGGGGGCAGGGAGCAAAAGCTGAGGAACCTGACTCCTTGGAAGCTGTGGTGTCCACGGTCCACACACATGCATGTTTAGTCTGTGCACACATGAACATGTCATATATTTGTATGTAGGTACAACATGAGAGCCAAATCTCAGTATCTGCAGCTATGATCTGACACTGCTGAAGCAACTCAGATGAGGTGTCATGTAGCAAAGGTTACCCACAGCCCAGGCTTGACTCAAGGATGCAAGACATTTGGAAAATATGTAAGGGCCACTGCATGTGACCATGTTCAGTCATTGAGTTCAATCAGTGGCAGGCCATTGGGGTTTGCCTGGTAATTTCAGAGACAAACCTTTAGGTCACCACCAGAACTACTTATCCTTCCTCAGCTTTTGCAGAACAGTTTGGGCTAACCCTAAAGTCCTATATCATCAAACTGTTTCCAGGGCAACAGAGGATGTTAATCCATCTATTAATGCCCTCTAGGGCTCAGTCCTTTCCACTGAGGTGTTCCTGCCATAGCAACAGCAGCAGTGGCATTTGAAATGGCACATAATGACTCAAGCAACATGTCTTTGGTGGAGCTGGAGTATCACTTTCACTAGGGCCATTGTGGTCCAGACTTAGCATTATCCCTGTGGAGTGGCCTTCCGTCTTTGGGCAGCTATCCAGAACATAAGCCCCACTTCATTTTCTCCTCATTTTTATTTTGGAGACCCAGGATGCTCCCTCTGTGCTTTCTGGCCTGCAAGTGGTTTGGAAAGCACTCTCTATCTCCACAAGATCCGTATATAAAGATCAGCACCATGGTCCTATGTATCCTGGGTCCCCAGCCTTCATTCTCAAGATGTTAGAACAGGTAGAAGCTTGTAGGACCACACAGTCTGGGTGTGGGGAGTAGCCCAGAGAAGATAATAGACTTGACCCACAATAGACAGACAGGTAGAGGGCAGGGATCTGGGTTTTCTGACACTCAAGCCAGTGACCAAGATACATTCCTCACTCCAGAACCTCCTTTAGCTACAGCTAAGGTCCAGGAGGGATGGGTTTTTCAATTTCCCAAAGTGACATTAAACACAGGAGCATGGATGCCTGGTTTGAAGACCCAGTCACACATATTGTTCCCAACTCTGTTGAATTATTTAACAACAAATATTAAGCAGCCATTGTATGTCTGGACCTGTTCTGAGACCTGAGGATGTAAACAATGAAGCTTACATGACGCTGGCACGGAGGCACTCAGGGTCTTCTTAGATGTATCTACTCTTGTCATCAGTTTATCCCATCAAACAACAGTTATCCAGAATCCACTAAGTGCCAGAAACTGTGCTTGGGCCCAAGAGCATTTGCCCAGAGGATCATGAGACAAGGAGACTGGCTTACCACAGTCTGGTTTTAGGCCCTCCCTCACCTCACCACTTGCCAGCCAGTTTTCCCATCTTGAACACTAGCACTTGGTGGCTACAAAAAGCTACTCTGGATGTTGCCCAAAATCTCTTCATACCTCATCCCTGTCCTTTTCTTCCTGTTCCCGGGCAAACACCTGAGGTTGGCTGAGAGGTCACTGGGCAGGAGCATAGTTATGGGGTGAGAAGGAAGAAACGTCCAGAGTAAGGCTCTTCTGACGTATAGAGGGAGAAGCCCTCTCTGTCCCTTTCTGGTCACTGTGTAGACAAAACCTGGAAGAGTCACAAGGTAGTCCTTTCATTCTGGCCAGAAAGTCCCTGAACACTTGCCACTTGTACAACTCCAAGGGGTGCCATTCACATCAGGTTCAAGTCACAGCTACCCAGGCTGTGTGCTATGCAGCTATGTGGCTACATGTGGCTTCTTGGTCCTTGACATCAGAAGGCAAGCCCGAGAGCTTTTGACTTTGGAGCAAGAAGTCAAAAGAGGGATGTGGAGACAGCCCAGGCAGGTGGTAAGACAAACAGGAGCCTTTGATTCAGGGCACAGAGAGCACAATTTGGCGCCAGCTGTTTGAGTTCTGTTGTGACTGTCTTGGCTGCTAATGAAGACAATGCTAGAAAGAGGCTTCACAGTGCTGGCTGAAAATGAAGGGGAAAAATCAGTTCAGACAGGTTGCTTTAGATATAATTGTTCCATTTCAAAGATCCGTCTAGTTGCTGGGCCAGAGACCACAGGGTGGAGCTGGCGGGGAGTTGGGGAGGAAGGTTGTCACAGAATAGACCTTGATTTCATTATCTCATCTCCAAGTACTCAAGGCAGCAAACCACAGAAATTGTGTCCTGCCATGTCCCTCTGTCACTGCTCCTGGCCCATACAGAAAACCTTCAGTTAATTTAATGACAGTCTGCAGCCCAGAAGCCCCAGAGTGGGACTGTGGCTGAATGTCTGGCTCAATACTAATTTCCATTAGTCAGGGGCCTTAAAAAGAGGCAAAAGATGGGGAGGATTCAATGTGGCTCTGCAGAGTTCAGCTGAGGCTTCCCCGTGGTTCATCAGCAATGTCACCTGTCTTTCCCCATAAATGGAGCCTTGAGGAAGTGATTATCCCTCTCATTTTTCTCCAGATTGCTACAGTGAGGACACACATACTGTTTAAGTTGGAAATTTCTGGGTTTTGTTTTACTGAGGCAGAGTCTCATGTGCCTATACTGGCCTTGAACTCTCTATGTAGCTAAGGATGGCTTAGAACTGATTCTCCTGTCTCTACTGAGATTAGAAATCTAGTCTGTTTTTCTTTTCTCTTGCCTTCCCCAAATACCATCAACTCTACTCTCTACTTTAAGACTAGAAAGAAAAACTTTACATGGATAGATATATGTTCCTTTCCTCGCTTCTTCCAAGTCACTCCCTCTATGATAGTGCCCAGATAGATATCTAGTCTGGCTGTCCGTTGCCCCCCAGGCTCACATGCAGTCTTAGAACCCTGAAGCCAGGAGCAGAGGGTACTTAGCCAAACGACCGTGCTCTTTTCAGTGAGTTCAAAAGTGCTGAGCATAGCTGGTGCCACTTCCTCCCATCTCCAGCTGGTGCCAAGGTCCATCTCCAGAACTTCCTCCCCTAGGGAATGAAAGCCCCCAAAATTGTTGGACCACATTAGTCCCTCCTGAAATATCTCTTTGGAAGTTTTTTTTTTCCAGAACTCACAAATGAGACCACTCAACAAAGGCTATTCCTGTATCTTAAGCAGAAACAATTGCTAAAAACATTGTACATGTAATTTTGTGATCTCCCATCTCAAACAAAGACAAATAAAATTCCACATTGCCTACCTTGATCTCCAACTTCCTCGCTTGCTTCCTTCCTTTAATACATGAATCTCTTTGGACCAATTGTCCCCACTTGTGGTGGTCTGAATAGAAATAGCCCCCATAGACTCATGTGTTTGAATGTTTGGCCATAGGAAGTAGCACTATTAGGAGGTGTGGCCTTGTTGAAGTAGGTGTGACTCTTGCTGTGGGGGTGGGCTTTGAGTTCTTATACGCTCAAGCCATGCCCAGTGTTCGACAGACAGTCTCCCTTCTGCTACCTACGGATCAAAATGTAGAGCTTCCAGCTCTTTTTCCAGCACCATATCTACCTGCATGCTTCCATGCTTCCTGTCATGATAATGGACTAAGCCCATTATCAGGTTAGCCTCAGTTAAATGCTCCTTCATGAGAAGTATCATATCTTCACAGCAATAAAAACCTTAATTAAGACAGCACTCCTCTGTCTCACAGGTCTACTAGATCTGAATCAGAACTACCATTATTTACCACCACTCAACTACCCCATCACCATCACCTAGTCGCTCCACCACTCATTTGAGGATCATCAGTGACCTCCAGATCACTAAATGTCAAAGGCATTTGTCAGTCTTTATCTTTGCTGGCTTTTAGCGGCATTTGGCACAGTTGACTTTTCTGTCTCCTGGAAGTCTCACTGGCCAGATATGATGGCTGACTTCCTTGGACTTTGATCATACCACACTCACTCATTTATACTTTTCCCATCACAACCCCATAGATCCATTGAGTCTTCTGCCTCTTCCAAGATCTTTAATGTTCATACACAGCCCATGACATCCCTTGAGTTCTATATGCTGATGACTTACAAACATTGAATAACTGACCTGGTTCTCTCCAGTGGTAGACCCTGTATGGAAGGTATATGTTCTACAGGATTATATGGGAATTCAAATTCAAACTTTCTTCTAGGAAAACCTACCCTCTTCCATGTTCTCATCTAATAAGTACTCATCAGCCTTCAGTCATCCAAAGAGGTAAAGCTCTAGATTCCTGCCTTCTCAATATTAACCCCATCCTGTCAGGTGCTTAATTTGGCCTCCAATCTATCTTTTTTTCTTCAAGCCCCTCCACCCTGAATCTGTGGTCTTCACCCAGGTCCCTGGGTCATCCAAGGTTTGATTGTGTTTTTTTTTTTCTTAGTCTCTGTATTAGTTATTCTTCTTGTTGCTGTGACCAAATAACCTGACAGATAAAACTTAGAAAGCATTTATTTTTGACTTACAGTTGAAAGTGCAAAACATCACATTAGGTAAGGTCTAGACACAAGTGCAGCTCTAACTACAGTGAGAGAAGCACAAGACAGCTGGTCACACTGCATCCTCAGGAAGCAGAGAGAAATGAATACCTCCTTTTTCTCCCTTTGTTTAGTCCTGGACCCTAGTGCATGAGATGGTGTTCCCCCTATCCAGGCTGTGTTTTCTCTAGTTAAACGTGTGCCCAGAAGTGTGTCTACTATGTAACTCCAAATCCAATCAAGTTGGTGACAATGAAGATTAAACCATCATAGACTTCCTCAAACTCAAGCCAGTCATGTTTTCAAATGCCCAGTGATCATGAGTAATCTTGACATGATCTTAAGGCTCTTACCTGTCTCTCCACACTCTTCATCCTGCTCTCCATCTTGACCTCAAGCTCAGTCTGGGTTTTATTTCTCTTACTGAGTCTTCTCTTTGTGCTCTCTGTCTAATTACTATTAGTCTTTTAATTGACTGACATGTGCCTTTTCCTAAGGAACCATATTCCCCTTAATTGATTCAGGCTCTGAGTCAGATCTTCCTCCTATAGATCATAAAATACCAGTGTCTCATTAACTTCTCTTAATATTCCCTTTTAAGGACATTGCAAATGTGTAGAAGCAAAACAAATCAGATCCCTGTCTACACAAAGCCAACAGTGAGCAGAAAGAAGATACTGAAACAACAAAGACCAGGAGCATGGTCTTATATACCTGTAAGCTCAACAGGAGGGCCACAAGTTTGAATCCAACCTGGGCAACACATGGAGTTTAAAGCCAACACATACTGTACAGTGAGGAGCCATCTGCAGGACAATGGCAACACACCAGAATGCTGGGCCACAACGACAGAAGTGACACATAGCCCTAATAACCTCATCTGAGTCCCCAGGAACCAGCTACATCTAAGCAGTGGCTCTTGTCAGCTAAACTGTACTTTTGCTTGAACTTGTCTGAGAAGTGTTTCTGTCCCTTGTAAGTGAAAGTATTGGGATTCTAATGCTTTATGCTTTCAATGTAATGTTGTTTGAATGTCCTGATTCTCTGCCTTTCCCTGTACAAGCACCCTATGTCATATGACTACTTTAAAACTCCTCCCCCGTCATGTTTACTATCTTTTGATTTTTGAGCTGAATTGTGTGATGCACTTTGGCCAATACAATGGAGCAAAAGTAACAGTAAAGAAGAGGTAGATTCTCTGGGAAGTGGTAGTACACACCTTTAATTCCATCACTTGGGAGGCACAGAGAGGTAGATCTCTATGAGTTTAGGGCTAGCCTGGTCTATAGAGAAAGTTCCAGGATAGCCAAAGCTATACAGAGAAACCCTGTCTTAAAAAAAAAAAAAAAAAAAAAAGGTGGAGGTAGGTTTATGATATACTGGAAGTAAACAACCCAAAAGTCTTTAAAAGTTCTTAATATTAACAATATTCACAAGGCTCTTTCACAAAGTTATGGAGGCAGTAAACAGCTAGGGAAAGGAGACATCTCTGACCAGCTAGCTGCCTGTAAGAGACTCTCCAAATTGTCAAGCTGCCTGAAGGCCAGGCAGAGAACTCCAGGGCTCTGTAAGTAAGTTTTTCAGTGATATAGCTATTTTTGAGTGATCTATAAATAAATCCTCATCCATATGCCTATAAGTAAACCCAATAAAACTCATTGGTTCATCAAGTAGACTTTGGTGGAATCTTTACTTATGTCTGTTGTTGGTTCACTATCTGGGGTGATCAGGTGTTTGTGTCTCTCCAGAAAAAGTCACACAACAGGTTTTCAGACACATGCCCCATTTCTAGGGGTAGAAGGATTTGCCCTGGCTGGCTGGCTGCCTGGTCCTAAATGAAAACTTGACTCCAGCCATGCCAATCCAGCTATGCTCAGTTTAGATCAGTCAACTCTGAGTCACAGAATCAAAACAAGCACTTACTCTTGAACTTGTCTGGAGTTTGTTTGTGACTTAACTGGCTGATAGGATTTACCTATCACTCCTACACTTGGGCTCCTTAAAGACAGGAAGTGGTTTATGCACTACTATCTACACAGTATCTAGAGTAGATTCAGGTGCAAGGATGCCAGGAACAAGGGACAGAAGAATGGAAACAAAAGAGAGTGAGAGGTTCCCCATTCTTCATGTCTTGTACCAGGTTTGAAGATCTGATCTCAACAAAAGAAGGTCCAATATATGGATAGTGGACATTTCTATTCCTTGAACCTCATTTAGACCTTGGACATTCTGGGATGATTTCTAAGAATCTAGCCCATATGCCATTTTCCAATACCCATGAATCTTAAAATGCTTACATATCAGAGATATGTAAGCCTACCATCTGAGAGAGGCCCTGTCCCCTGTCAGGCAGGCAGGCTTGGGCTGGTGCATAACTGGGTTCAGAGTGCCACAGCAAATCTGCTGCAATTACCCTGCTAATCAAAATCAGCTCACACTCTCCAGTTACCACAGAAGGCACTTTACAGCGCTTCCTTACAACTGGAAGAAGAATTAAAAGGTTCTGTTCTTAATTAATGACTTTCTCTGTTCAAGAGATATAACCCTACCTCTGACCCCAAATATCTAGAAACAAAATTAAATTCCTATCATGATAACATGTAGGCTACAAGTTATACCATGTCTCAAAGTATTAGTTTCTTTACATGTTTTATCCAGGTTAAAGGCACAAGAGACTCTGAGACCAAACAAAGCTCAGAACTGTTTTGCTATAAGTAGCAAAGGTGAAAAGGAATTTTGGCTTTTCTAAGGCCCTTGTGAGTTTATGCTCTTAAGAGAACAGGTACTTTTCCTTAGGTAAAGACACAAAGGGGTCTGTACATAACTTCTAACTTCTCTAGCACTCATCTCTTTGGATACTCTTAGGAAATTGACTTGCATCAACATATCAGAAACAAAAGTTCCTAGTGACTCCATTAATTTCCCTTTCTGCATCTATTATCATAGGCAAAATCTAAGGTTCATGGACTTTTAAAATAGAAGAGACTGAGGAGATGGCTTAGTATAATAAAGTTTTGGTTTCTTTACAAACCCAGTTAGGTTATGTCAATGTTTTTGTTTTAATCCCAAGTGAGAGATTTTAGTTTGGGCTTTAGTATGTCCACAGCTGGTAATTGCCTCCTGTGGGGTGTAGTCTTTTCTAGCTGGTAATGGCCTGCCTCATGCAGCATAGAAAGGGGTGTGGTCTAGGACAATGAGAGATATAAATATGAGAGCCCAGAGACAGAAGGTATGGCAGTTTGGAGACCAGAGATGACAGTGTGGTAGCTTGGAGGAGACAAAGAGAAATGTCTCAATGCTGCAGCTTGGTGGAGATTACTTGCTGCGTTTGCTGTTGGTGGAGACTGGTATAGCTCCAAAAGAACCCACTGATCCTAAACAGCAGGGAGAAGTAAAGGGGTCTGCACCCCCTCTCCCCACTAACCTTCTCTCTCTCACCTAGGGTTTAAAGGTTAGTGGAAAGAAGGTAGAGGCTTAAATACCCCAAATAAAATAGACTTTAAAAACAAGCACAACAGCTTAGTGGGTAAATTTCTGGCCATACAAACATAAAGCCTGATTTTGATCCCCAGCATCCAAGCTTTAAAAAATACATAAATAAGATTCTAGGACACCTAACCTGTGATTGATATAAAAATAAATTAATTAATAAAAAATCTCTATAGGAAAAAAAAAGAAATAAACAAGCAAAAAACAAACAAAAACAAAAAAAAAAGATTCTAGGACAGCACCCATGCCTGTAATCCCAGTGCTGTGCATGCAGAGAGAGGAGAAAACCTGAAGCTTGCTGTCCGACCAGTCTAGCCAAATCAATAAGGTCTAGGTATAAACTCTGTCTCAAACAATAAGATAGAGAATAATTTAGAAAGATATTCAACATTGACCTTTAGCCTCTGTACAAAAGCATGTACATACACACATACACACACACACTGAAAAATAAAAATAGAAAAAAAAACGGAGGAAACTTTAAGAAGTCTTGAGTGAAAGCCCAACTGAACTGAAAGTGATGTAGAGTCTTCCTCAAACCAACCACAAGTCATGAGTTTGGGCCAGGTGATTCTATTGTGCCTCCTCCGCACTGGAATTACAAGCACAAGCCAGCAAGCTTAACTTCGTGGTTTGTGCTATATTTTAAACATATCTTCTGGGGACTGCATTCAGTTTCTCAAATGTACTTTATTGACTATGCAATCTCTCTAGCTCAATTATTCAAGAATTTAAAAATATACTCAGCACAATCAATGGCAAACTAGATAGACATCAGAGAATGCATAATAATGAAAAGTTTTTAAAATAAAAAAAAATAGGAAAAAAGAACTTTTAAAAAGCATCAAAGGAAGAGATCCAAGATGGTGGTGCCAATAGCACGCTGTATCTGATCAGAAGGGCAGCAGTGACTGCACAGTGACCAACAGACCCAACTGTGAGCCCCCAAATATCAGTGACTGTATTCTCCAGATGAAAGAAACCACCACAGTGTGGGAAGCAATCAGGTCACCCAGAAAAGTTCCCGGGTTCCCACAGGCATTCAGTCACCAGCCTAGAGCCACATGCCTGAGCGCTATACTCACCATCCCAGACTGAACTGTGGGCTTCCAAACACTACAGCCTGAGTCTCCCAGTCAAGGGGAAACCACACAGTGAGGAAAATATCAGGTCCAACCTCAGGGCACCCAGCTAATCCCCAGAAACGTTCTTGGGTTCCTACGGCTCCGGGGCTCTAACCTCCAGTCACATCCCTCCCTGTGTGCTGTGTTCACTGGCCACTGATTACCTCTTGGTTACTGGGGCACAATCTCAGACCTACAGATGCCTGGTACCCACAGGATCAGCCCCCAGACACTGCTTCAAAGTTCAACCTGTCTCTCTAGTGAAACCAACAAACCTCGGGGCTCCCTGGTTCTTTAAGAGGGCTATGCCCAGCTAACAGTGTATGAGCAGCAGCAGCTCGCTAAATTCAGAACAAGAAAGCCAGTGGCAGCTATCTCCAGGACTTCTCCAGGTGAGAAGAGAGACCCTAGACTCCCAACATGCCCAGTTAGCCCACAGGACCATACACCTGAGGAGAGCTGCAGTAATTCCCTGAGACTCACCAGCTGTTTGGTAACCACACCCAAAAAGCTGAGGAGGGCTCCTTGGAACAACCATCTTCCTGCCAAGGGAATTTCCCCCACCACACCACACCCTGACTCCAGCAGGCACCAGAAACTACCAGCCAACACCTGAGACAGCCAGGTAAGTAAAGGCCTGTATAAAAGCACAATAAACAATATGGCATCTCCAGAACCAGTTATCCAAGGCAAACCCTGGATACCCTAACATAAGTGAAATTCTAGAAAATGACCTTAGAGCTATTCTTATGAAGATGATAATAAAATCATAAACAAATAAAATCCGTAAAGAAATACAGGAAGATAAAGTCAAACAGATTATGGCCATCTGTAAAGAAACACAACCAGTTTGTGGCCTTTATAGAGGAAATAATTAAATCACTGAAAGAAATGAAAGAAACAGAGGAATGTTCAAACAAGCAGTAAAGGAACTGAAAAAGCAGGAAAATACAAACAGGAAAAGGGAATTAACAAAACAGTTCAAGATCTGAAGATGGAAATGGAAACACTAAAGAAAACACAAACTGAGGAAATCATGGAGAGGGAGAACTTAGGGAAGAAAACAGGAACTACAGAGGTAAGTGTATCCAACAGATACAAGAGATGGAAGAAAGAATCCCAGGTGTTGAAGATACAATGGAAGAAATTGATGCATCTGTCAAAAAAAATGTTAAATCTAAAAAATTCCTGACACAAACCATCCAAGAAATCAAGGACAACATGAAAATATAAAACCTAAAAATAATAGGAATAGAGGAGAAAAAAGATTCCCATCTCCAAGGCCCAGAAAATATTTTCAACAAAAATCATAGAAGAAAATTTCCCCAATTTAAAGAAGAGGCTTAAAAACATACAAGAGGCCTACAGAACACCTAATAGATTAGACCAGAAAGAAAATCCTTCCACCACATAATAATCAAAACACTAAATATACAGAGCAAAGAAAAAAAAAATACTAAAAGCTGTAAGGGAAAAGGCCAAGTACAGATAATGGCAAACCCATCAGAATCACACCTGACTTCTCAACAGAGACTGTGAAATGCAGAAGAGCCTGGACTGATATCATGCAGACTCTAAGAGAACACCAATGTCGGCCCCAGGCAACTATAACCAGCAAAACTCTCAATCATTATATATAGGAAAACACAAAGACATTCAATGACAAAAACAAATTTAAACAGTACCTAACCACAAATCCATCCTTACAGAAGATACTAGAAGGAAAAATACAACCCAAGAAAGCTAACTACACACAGGAAAATATAGAAAATAAATAACCTTACTACAGTAAAACTAAAAGTAGCCAAGCACACAAACACTACCACAACCAACATTAAAATAAAAGGATCTAACAGTCACTGGTCACTACTCTCTCTCAACATCAATGGACTCAACTCTTCAGTAAAAAATCACAGACTAACAGAATGGATGTGTAAACAAGACGCAAAACTCTGCTGCATACAAGAAACACACCTCAGTCACAAAGATAAACATTACCTAAGAGTAAAGGGCTGACAGATGATTTTCCAAGCAAACGGACCCAAGAAGCAAGCAAGAGTAGCCATTCTAATACCTTATAAAATGAGTTTCAGCAAAAATTAATCACAGGTCACTTCATACTCATCAAAGGAAAATTCCACCAAGAAGACATCTCAATTCTGAACATCTATGCCCCAAATACACATTTGTAAAAGAAACATTAATAAAACTTAAACCACACATAGATCCCCACACATTAATAGTGGGAGACTTCTACACCCTACTCTCATGAAAGAATAGGTCAATGAAACAGAAACTACACACACACAAAAACAATGAGACCAACAGATGTCATGAATCAAATGGATTTAACAGACATCTACAGAACGTTTCACCCAAACACAAAAGAATTTACCTTCTTCTCAGCACCTCATGGAACTCTCTCCAAAATAGACCATATAGTCACAAAGCAAGATTGAAATAATTTCTTGTATCTTATCAGACCACTATGGACTAAAGCTGGACCTCAACAACAACAGGAATAGCAAAAAGCCTACACATGCATGGAAGCTGAACAACTCTCTATTTAATGACAGCTGGGTCAGGGAAGAAACAAAGAAAGAAATTAAAGCTTTCCTAGAATTCAATGAAAATGAAGGCATAACATATGCAAACTTATGGGACACAAAGCAGTGCTAAGAGGAAAGCTCATAGCACAAGGTGCCTTCATAAAGAAATTCGAAACATCTCATACAAACAACTTAACAGCTCACCTGAAAGCCCTGGGGGGTGCGGAGGGGGAGGGAAGAGAAGCAGACACACCCAAGAGGGGTAGACAGTTGGAAATAATCAAACTCAGGGCTGAAATCAAACTAGAAACAAATAGAACAATTCAAAGAATCAACAAAACCAAGAGGTGGTTCTTTGAGAAAATCAACAAGATAGACAAGCCCCTAGCCAAACTAACTAAAAGGCAGAGAGACACTATCCAAATCAACAAAATCAGAAATGAAAAGGGGGACATAACGACACTGAGGAAATCCAAACAATCATTAGGTCTTACTTCAAAAGCCTATATGCCACCAAATTTGAAAATCTAAATTAAATGGACAATTTTCTTGATTGATTCCACTTACCAAAGCTGAATCAAGATCACATAAATAAATTAAATAGTCCTATATCTGCTAAGGAAATAGAAGCTATCATCAAATGCCTCCCATCCAAATAAAAGCCCAAGGCAGGATGATTTCAGTACAGACCTTCAAAGAAGAGCTAATACCAATACTCTTCAAAGTATTCCACAAAATAGAAACAGACAGAATATTACCAAACTCATTCTATGAAGCTGCAGTCACCTTGATACCTAAACCTCACAAAGACCCAACAAAGAAAGAGAATTTCAGACCAAATTCTCTTATGCATATAGATGCAAAAATACTTAATAAAATATTCGCAAACTGAATCCAAGAACACATCAAAGATCTCACCCACCAAGATGAAGTAGGCTTCAGCCTAGGTATGCAGAGGTAGTTCTATATACAGAAATCCATCCATGTAATGCATCATATAAACAAACTGAAAGAAAAAAAAAACCCACATGATCATCTTCTTAGATGGCAGAAAGGCATTTGATGAAATCCAACACCCGTTTATATTTATAGTCTTGGAGAGATCAGGGATACCAGCACATACTTAAACATAGTAAAGGCAATACACAGCAAGCTTATAGACAACATCAAACTAAACAGAGAGAAACTTAAATCAATTCCACTGAAATCAGGGACAAAGCAAGGCCTCCCACTTTCTCCCTATCTCTTCAACATAGTACTTGAAGTCCTTACCAGAGCAATAAGACAATTAAAGGAGATCAAGGGAATTCACATCAGAAAATAAATCAAAGTATCACTATTTGCAAATGATATGATAGTATCCATGAGTGATCCAAAAATTCTACCAACTGATAAACACCTTCAACAAAGTGGTTGGATACAAAATTAACTAAAAAAAAAAAAAAAGTAGCCCTCCTGTATACAAATATAAATGAGATGAGAAAGAAATCAGGGAAGCAACACCCTTCACAATAGCCACAAAAAACATAAAGTATCTTGGTGTAACTCTAACCAACAAGTGAAAGACTTATATGAAAAAAAAAAAACTTCAAGTCTCTGCAGAAAGAAATTGAAGATATCAGAAGATGGAAAGATCTCCCATGCTCATGAGAGGATTAACATAGTAAAAATGGTCATCTTACCACAAGCAATCTACAGATTCAATGCAATTCCCGTAAAAATACCAACACAATTCTTTATAGACCTTGAAAGAAAAATTTTCAACTTCATATGAAAAAACAAAAAACCAGAGTTGCTAAAACAATCCTGTGCAGTAACAAATATGCTGGAGGTATCTCCATCCCTGATATCAAGCTGTACTATAGAGTAACAGTAAAAATAAATAAATAAATAAAATTTTAAAAAAAATGCTTGGTACTGGCATAGAAACAGACCAATGGATCAACGGAATCAAACAGAAGACCCAGAAATAAACCCAAACATCTATGCACACCTGATTTTTTGAAAAAGATGTCAAAACCATACAATGGGAAAAAAGCATCTTCAACAAATGGTACTACTCTAACTGGATGTCCACATGCAGAAAAATGCAAATAGATCCATATTTATCACCCTGCACAAAACTAAAGTTCAAGTGGATCAAAGACCTCAACATAACACCAGACACACTAAACGTGTTAGAAGAAAAAGTGGGGAAGAGCCTTGACCTCACTGGCTCTGAACAGAACATCAACAGCACAGGCTTTAAGATCAACAATCAATTAATGAGACCTCCAGAAACAGAAAACTTCTTTAAAGCAAAGGACACTGTCAACAGAACAAAATAACAGCCTACAGACTAGGAAAGGATCTTCACCAACCTGACATCTGACAAAGGGCTGATATCCAGAATATAGAGAACTCAAGAAATTAGACACCAACAAACTAAGTAATACAATTAAAATTGGGGTACAGAGCTAGGCAGATAATTATTAACAGAAGAATATCGAATGGTGAAGAAACACTTAAAGAAATGTTCAACATGCTTAGTCATAAGAGAAATGCAAATCTAAATGACTTTAAGATTCCATTTTACACCTACAAGAACGGCTAAGATGAAAAATTCAAGGGATGATGCATGCTGGAGAGGATGTGGGGAAAAGAAAACCCTCCTCCATTGCTGGTGGGAGCGCAAACTTGTACAACTACTTTAGAAATCAATTTGGTGCTTTCTCAGAAAATTGGGAATAGCACTATCTCAAGATCCAGTTATACCACTCCTGGGCATATACCCAAAAGATGCTCCATCATTCAAGAAGGACATTTGCTCAACTATGTTCATAGCAGCTTTATTTGTAATAGCCAGAATTTGGAAACCACCTAGATGTCCCTCAGCAGAAGAATGGATACAAAAATTGTGGCACATTTACACAATGGAATACTACTCAGCTATTAAAAACAAGGAAATCATGAAATTTGCAGGCAAATGGATGGAAGTAGAAAAGATCATCCTGAGAAAGGTAAGCCAGAAACAGAAAGACATGCATGATATACACTCACTTATAAGCAGATATTATTAAAAAAAGGAAAACTGATTCCCTCAAAAAAAGGAAAAAAGCAATCAAACACGTGTGTTGTGGTTTATTAATACTTATTATTGATTTATATTTTAGTTAAGCAGTGGTTATTCCTAAACTGTACACCCAAATCACCACACAGAGACTAGGATTTATTTAATTAACCTAGAGCACAATGCTGGGCAATAGTTACTCCATTCTAGACCTCCAAACCTTCATAGTTTCCTCTCATTCAGATTTCCCATGTTATACTTGCTCTTAGTCATAGCTTAGGTCTGGGTCATTTCTCCTCATGGTTCCAAGTCCTCTTCTGCAGATCTCTCCTCTCTGACTCCTCCCACTCGTCTCCTTTCTCCTCCGCTCCAGACCAGGGTGTCCCACCCTATTCTCTCCATTGCTCAGCATTGGCTGGTTGTTTTGTTGATAATACAGAAAACAAATGGTGGCATGTTTACACAAACTTGAGACAGGTGATGGTTACAATAAACATTACAATGCAATGTCCCGATTGAAACCAGATAGTGAGGTAAAGAAATCAGCATTTGAATAAACAAGGGTAAATTGTATACATTCCACCAGAACATTATACCAACATAGGTGCTAACTGGAAAGGCAAGAGTTTTGATCCATACTTTGCATTGCAGTCCAAGATGGAGCATAGTCCTAAATGTAAAGGTTGAAACGTTAAGTTTTCAGTTGAAAACAGGAAAAAAAATCTAGTTATATTGGTTATGGAGTATCCTGGTTTGCTTTTTGTTGCTGTGATGGAGCACAGATCAAAAGCAACTTGAGGAGGAAAGGGTTTATGTGGCTAACACCCTCACATTACAGCCGCTGGCAAGAGAAGCCAGGGAAGGGTTCACGTCAGGAACCTGGATTCAGGAATTAAAGCAGAGATCATGTAGTAAAGTATATTGCGCATATTTGAGCATGATGGCGATGTCCACTTTCTGAGCTGTTGAGGTAGCTCTATAGCAGTGGTTCTCAACCCGGGAATCATAACCATCAGAAAACATATTTCTGATGGTCTTAGGACTTGAGATACCACTCAGCAGCAAAATTACAGTTATGAAGTAGCAACAAAAATAAATTTGTGGTTGGGGGTTCCTAAGACCATAAGAAATATGTGTTTTCTGATGGTCGTGAGCCACTGGTTGAAAACTACTGCTCTATAGAGTATAACACCAAAATCATGGTTAATAAGAAAAAGGGTTAATAAATTATGCTTTATCCAAATTAAAAATAGCTTTTCAAAAGACAGAAGAGAGAAAATGAAAAGACAAACCCAGACTAGAAGATAATAATAAACAAAAATATATCTGAGAAAAAAATCTTGGAAATAGGTTATATAAAGAACTTTCAAAACTCAACTGTAGAAATCATAGAAGAAAATTTTCCCAACTTAAAAAAAGAAATGTCCATCAACATACAAGAAGCCTACAGAACACCAAATAGACTAGACCAGAAAAGAAATACCTCTCATCACATCATAGTCAAAACACTAAACCTACAAAACAAAGAAAAAAATATTAAAGGCAGCAAGGGAAAAGGGTCAAGTAACATATGAAGGTAGACCGATCAGAATAACACCAGACTTCTCATCAGAAACTATGAAAGCCAGAAGGGCCTGGGTAGAAGTCATGCAGTCTTTAAGGGAACACAGAAGTAAACCAAGACTACTATACCCAGCAAAGATTTCAATCAACATAGATGGAGAAAACAAAAATTTCCATAACAAAACAAAATACCTACACAGCAACCCAGCCCTACAGAAGGTACTAGAAGGAAAACTTCAGTCCAATGGAAACAACTATACGAAAGAAAATATAGGATACAGATAATTTCCCAACGACAACAACAACAAAAAAGCAATGAATCACAATAAGACCACCAACTCCACAATAAAAGGAAATAAAAGTCATTGGTAACTGTTATCTATCGAGAGGATCCAAGATGGCTGCCATGAGAGAACACTGTGTCTGAGGAGTAGGGGAGCAGAAACAACACAGCGACCAGGAGACTGAACTCTGGGACCTAAAACGCCAGCATTGTGAATGCCAGGTGAGCGGAACTCCTACGGTGAGAAAATCAAGTGGGAAAACCCTAGGGACACCCAGTTATTACCTGGAGAAATTTCCCGGTGACCAGCAGCGCACAGCTCTGATCTGGACGAGCAGCCGCCCTGGGTGCCCGCACCCGCCATTATAGACTGGATCGCACAGTCTCGCGGACAGTCTCAGGAGGAACCGGGTGCCGTTTTCACTGAACTGCGCCCTACGAGTGCACACTGCACCCGGGTTCTGCTTCCACCCAAGGGTGTGCTGCAGGTTCGGAACGATCATCGGAACCACACCAGACTGAGTGGATTGGGGGACCTTTTGACCAGTCCGCACACTGCAGGGGCACGGGCCTAACGCTTCCGCCAGCAAAAACTCAGTCAGTGTGTGAGTCCGCCGGCGGATCTGGGAAGAACCCGAGTTCTGTATCAACCCACAGCTGAGAGGATCCTGGGACCATCTTGACCAGACCGCACACTGAGGGCGAAAGCTGCACGCATCCACCAGCAAAAACCCCAGTTCGGGTGTCTGTCCACGGGCCAGACAGAGAAGGCCTCAGGCACCATTTCTGACAGCCCTGCATACAGTGGATGCACACAAACCCAAACCCACTGTGTGTGCCCCAAATATCATCTCAGACCGTGGTGCACAGCCCCTGGCACAGAAGGAGGCGCCAAATCTCCATTCCAGGGGAGAGCCCTTAGCAGCAAGCCCAGGGCGGAGTCCACAGCCCCCAGCTGACATCTCAAA
>CM053762.1:69939126-69992232 GCA_028658305.1 Pachyuromys duprasi
GGGACTGAGGGAGGGGGCTACGCCTGGGATGCAAAGTACCTAACCTGTGATTGATATAAAAATAAATAAATTACATTAAAAAAACTCCACTGTAGGAATAAAAATCTACTTAAAAACTGTTCAAAATATTTGTATGCTACCAGAGACTAATAAAGACACTGGAAAATAAACACACGAAAAGGATGTATGAAAAAGCCTATGGAATCCCACTGTTTTTGTAAGCTACTTAAAATACAGTTTTTAAAAAGGAATTTGAATAACCCTGCCTGGGTGGATAATGCTCCCCCAGAATAAATGGGTTGCAAAATGAAAATCTTAATGCCAAGTATGGGACATCTCCATGAATATTGATTGATCGTGGAGGCCTCAAAGGCCCCTGAAACACCACAAGCTGTTAACATTCTTCTGGTTGTCCTCCATAGTTAGATGGATGATCCTGTTGCTGAAGACATTACACACTGGTTGAAGAATAGCTAGAAATTCAACTGGAACTTACTTGGAAACTCCTTCTCTGCTGGCTAGCTTTCATAGTGTCAGAAGGTACTATGAAGCTAGAAAAGTCATGTACTTACCCAGCAGTAGGCCCTACGAGCTCTACATGCTATATTACCAACCTGCTAGGCAAGATGTGCTACTGATACATCAGTGGTATGCTGCTATGGGAGTCTGCTTTCTACTGCTCCACAGGTCATATAAATGTGGTCAAAATTCCATAAGTGTCCAGGTTATAGACCCTAAAGGTCTACTATTTATTGTTTTGCTAAATGGATTTATTGTCAAACTGCCTTCTTTTTTTATTCATTCATTCATCCATTCATTCAATCTTCTTACAGCCTAATCTCTGACCCCTCCCTCCTCTCCTCCCAGTCCCACCCTCACACCTTCCTCCTCTTCCCCATCCCCCATCTCCATCTTCTCAGAGGAGAGGCTCCAAAGGGGTTCCCAACCCACACTGCTACCTCAAATCAAAGCGGGGCTAAGCACATCCTCTCCACTGAGGCCTAACAAAGCAGCCCAGCTAGGGGAAGGGGATCCTATTCCTATTGTTAGGGGACCCACATGATGACCAAGCTTCACATTCGCTACATGTGTGTAGAGGGCCTAGGTCCAGCCCATGCATGCTCTTTGGTTGATGGTGCAATGTCCTTGACCCCTCTGGCTCCCTCTATCCTTCCTGTCACTCTTCCACAGGACTCCTTGAGATTGGCTTATTGTTTGACTGTGGGTCTCTGCATCTGTCTTCATCAGATGAATGATGAAGCCTCTCAGAAGACAGTTATGCTAGGCACCTGTCTGCAAGCATAGCCGAATATCATTAATAGTGACAGTGGTTGGCTCTTTCCCATAGGGTGGGTCTCAAGTTGGGCCAGTCACTGATTTTCCATACCCTTAATCTCTGCTCCATCTTTATGCCTACACTTCTATTAGGCAAGACAAATTTTGGGTCAAAGGTTTTATGGGTGGGTTGGTGGCCCCCTTCCTCCATTGAAAGTCCCACCTGGCTACATGAGGTTGTGACATCAGGCTCCTTATCCCCTCCACTGCTAGGAGTCTCAGCTAGGGTCACCCCCATAGTCTCCCTGGAATCTTCCCTGTCCCAGAGATGCCCCCAACCAATTTCTGTTCTTTTTCCCATACCTCCCTACAACCCTCATTACTCTCCTCCACCCTCCTCCCACCCATTTTCTTCTCTCTAAATACTTCTGATGTCTATTTCTTCTTCTGAGTGAGATTCAAGCATCATTCTTTGGGCCCTCCTTCGCTTCTTTGGATCTGTGGATTGTAGCATGGTTATCCTGTACTACATTGTTAATATCCACTTATAAGTGCGTACGTACCATCATGTCCTTCTGGGTCTGGGTTACCTGCCTTGGTATGATATTTTCTAGTTCCATCTATTTGCCTGAAAATTGCATGATATCTTTGGTCAAATTGCTTTCTATTTATTAATAGCCATAGATTAGTGCTGCTTTCAATTCTGGTTACAAAGCTTCTTTTTCTGTGAGCAGCTGTCAATGCCTCAGAGACTCATAAGTAGTCATAGTGCATCGAATAAGTGATTGCTGAGTGCTAGTCCTAAATGGAACACTTATCTCAACTTCCCTCGACACCCCACCATACAAATCTCGAGGAAAAGGGGATAGAAAGAATCTAAGAGCCAAATGACAGGAAGAGTACTAAAAAATATTGTCTTCTGGACATGACAGGGCCATTCCAGTCATAAACTCACAGCTGCTTGTTACCTGCACAATATCAAACTGGTCAACATCGCAGCATGGAAAGGAGAAGAACCATGAGGCCCCACCTCGACCTAAGAGGTTACTGGTAATTGATAGCTGCCAGAGAAGAACGAATAATTTTTCTTCTGCAGTATGGCTGATGGTAGGTTGGCCATGCTTTGGTAAGTGGCCTCACACCCATGTATTTTCAGATAATACTAAGCACCTCCCTCCCCCAACCAAAAGAAAAAAAGATGAAGAAGAGGAGGAGCACATGAAAGTGGGATGAAAGTGGGAGGGAAAATTATTTGGTGGGGGACTCCAGGAGGAGTAAGAGGAGAATTTAGAATGGATATGATCAATATACATTTATACATATATAGAACTTTCAAAAATAAACTTAATTTAAAGTCTTCCTGAGACTAAACTGCCCCCCCAAAATCTCTCCTCACATTAATACTACTCTAATGAGAAATTTTTCATTAAAATTTATACAAATTGCTATGAAAGACTGGACTGGCCTCACAGATAAGGACTGGGGGAAGCTCACACAGATTATATTAAGGACAAAGGGAGACAAATGAGCTATATAGCACCTATATTTTCTAGATGATTCAGTCCCATAGGCCTGTTGACTCTCATATAATCACAAACAAGGAGCCAGTTCCATAAATATTTGGGTACATGCATCACCACTAATAGGAGAAAGGTGGTTAATTCCACTATGCTTCTGAACATGTATTTGGCGGGTCTTCTTCCTCACCTTCCCTGCCCAGGTGACTGAGGTCAGACCTATCTGAGAGCAGCAACCAAAGCATTCATTCCATATCTCTCTGCCTCATATGAGGTAAGTTTCCACCACACAGGAAAGCAGGGTGGTCTGAGTGCAGCGTAGGGTAGCCACCCTCAACCATTACCATCAGCTGCTGTACTGCTAGCTATGTGTTGGTCACTTACTCTGACCAGAGCCTGCCAGTCAACATTCTACATATTGTTTTATTTGATGCTTGTTGCAAATCTCTGAGGTGCTCTTAGTTTCCTTGTTGCTTATAGGGAAACTGAATCTCAGAACAGGTAGATAGCTTCCCCAGGCCACATGACTAACGCAAGCTCGGGTGAGAAAACCAGCTCAGATCCCTAATACAGAGGCCAGGCTTTTGATCATATGAATTTCAGACCAGGTACTTAACAAGGGCAAGGAAAGGCATTTTTAAAAGGCCGCCTGTGGTTCCTACCATCAGAAGTCAGGGGAAAACAGCCATAGCAGTCACAAAAGGAAAATGACCACTCAACTCCAAAACAGTTTTGTATCAAGCTCTATCTCAACTAGATCTTGTACTTTTCCCACAACTTTCCATGCCTGTCTCCGGCAATTAGGGCTTTTCACAGGAAATGAGAGCTCCCAGAAACTCTCAATGTACTGGCCCCCTCAATGGCTACCCTAATTCTGATCCTGCTGCAAGGCCAGGCAAAAGGAGCCAGTCTCAGACATTTCCAAGCAGTTACAAAAGACTGACATGAAGCCAGATTTTCTTTCCTACGTTTGCTACCATATGGTGTGAAGTGAGCTACCTCTGGCCCGTCCTGCAAAAGCATGAGACAGAGCTAGGTAAAGACTGATCGACCATTTGAAGCAATTCATAATTAATTCATGATGCCCTGAAATATCCCACTAAGCTGGCCTCATTCATCACATGGTTAATGACAGCACTGAGTTTAAGAACATCTTTGATCATTATGAACATGATGAAATCTTCTTCCTCTCACCCTGCTCTAGGAATGAGCAATGTGTCTCCCCACAGCCGAATGCCTTCTGTTCTCCCTGTACATGTGGACAGTGCAGACCTGTGTTTAACTAGTCTCTTTCTTTGGGTGGAATAACTGTGTTCCCGCTCTGGGTCTCGCTCTGGGATCACTTACTTTGAACATAGCAGGAATGCACTTATCTATCTATCTATCTATCTATCTATCTATCTATCTATCTATCTATTGCAGAGCCATATGGTTCACTCAGAATAGAGCAACAATGCACAAGGCCTCCACCAAGCAGGGAACATCCAACAGGTTGACTCCAGACAGCCAACTGACTTTTAAATGACCACCTACTAGGTTCTAGCAACCGGCTGAGGCACTGGGGGAAGAAGGTGAGGCATTTCCAAGGACAGGCAAGAGACACAGGTGCAGAATTTCTCTTAAGCACAGCATTGCTTCTCAGATGTCACTAAGGAGAAGCTAGGATAAGAAGCAATGGATAGGTTCCCATCGGTTTCATCATTCTTAGAACTGTCTAATGTGGAAAGAGGAGATGGGTTTTGGACACCTGCTAAGCCTGCAGCTTTGGTACTCTGCTGAAATCTCTAAGAAGAATGGAAGTGTAAAAGCCTGGTCCCAGCATAAACTCCACCAAGATGCAGCATAGCTCCAGGGCATGCTGGCAGTAAGATGGCATTTAAACGTCATCTTGAAGGTGATGAGGGCTATTTCAGTAACATAAAGGGTCTGACCCAAGAAAATCTAAAGAGCCAAAGTTCAAAAACTGAGATTCTTGAAATATCTGATCTATTGTCCTGCTGGTAATAGTTTCATTACTCACCCAAACATCTACTAACAAGGTGGCTAACTACGGACCTTCCCTTTGGGGCACACTCATTTATCATTTGATTAGGAAGTAATGATATATTTTTAGATAAAACATATATCCCTTAACAGTGGTGGACAGTTATAAATAACTTGGAAAACTCTAGCTGATGCCCAAAACATCATGATTTAGGTTGAAAGAAAAAGCCTTTCTGATCACTGTCCTTTTGTCTCTCTCAGCACATTTTTCACATTTAGTTGTTGTCATCCCTGATAAGTGATCATGTTGGCTGTATCCCACCTCCTCATAAGCTAAGGTGGCAGGGAGAACCATTACAATTGGACAGAAAAAATCAATACCCAAAGGAGCAGATTCAATGAAACTCAAGTTACCAACACAATTCTTTACAGACCTTGAAAAAAAAAAATCCTCAACTTCATATGGAATAACAAGAAACCCAAAATCGCTAAAACAATCCTCTACAATAAAAGATCTTCTGGAGGGATATCCCTGATATCAAGCTGTATTATAGAGCAACAGTAATAAAAACTGTACTGGCAGAGAAACAGGCTGGTGGATCAATGGAATCTAATAGAAAACCCAGAAATAAACCCACATACTATGGACACCTGATTTTTGAAAAAGATGCCAAAACCATACAATGGAAAAAAGACAGCATCTTCAACAAATGGTGCTAGTCTAACTGGATATCTACATGTAGAAAAATGAAAATAGATCCATACTTATCACCCTGCACAAAACTAAAGTTCAAGTGGATCAAAGACCTCAACATAAAACCAGACACACTAAACCTGTTAGAAGAAAAAGTGGGGAAGACCCTAGAACTCATTGGTACAGGAGACAACTTCAAGAAACTGAATTTTAAAGTGTTTGGATTTGTAAAGACTATGCAGCGTTTTAAGTTATAAAATGTTTTATATTGTGATATTGATATTAATATGTCATCTTGGGAATGAACAAGGAAGGAAAGGTAGTAGTTTAACAGTGATGTGTGTGTCAGATGGACAAGGAGTCAACTATGCTAAAAAGTTATGTCAATTTGACCCAAACTAAAGTCATTTGAGAGAAGGAAACCTTAATTAAGAAAATCCCTCCATAAGATCAGGCTGTAAGCAAACTTGTAAGCCATCTTCTTAATTAGTGACTGATGGGGGGCAGCCATTGTGGGTGATGTAACCCCTGAGCTGGTGGTCCTGGGTTTTATAAGAAGGCAAGCTGAGCAAGCCAGAGGGAGCCAGCCAGTAAGCAATACCTCTCCATGGTTTCTGCATCAGCCCCTGCCTCCAGTTTCCTGACCTGTTTGAGCTTCTGTCCTGACTTCCCGCTCCTCCCCCAGATGCTTCAGTCATGGTGCTTTGCCACAGCAACAGAGACCCTAAGACAAATATACACCATGATTAAATATGAGTACATGTCATAACTAAACCTCTAAAATTAGCAACAAGGAAACCTTAAAACAGCCAGTGAAAAATAACACCTGACCTTTGAGGAAAAATGATTAAAATAAGAGTGGATTTCTAGTTCAAAACCATGAGGACTAAAACTGTAAATCCAGAATCCTATACCTAGCAAAAATATCCTTCAAGAATAGAAGATTTAGGCATTACGGTTCATTTTTATATCTCAGTATGAAGGAGGCTGAGGCATAAGGACTGCAAATTCAAGACCAATCTGAATTATACAACAACAACAACAAAAAAAAAAAAAACCGGAGGATGGGGGACAGAAGAAATCAAGACATTTCAAATGCAAGGAAACTAAGAGAATGTTTCTCACCCTAAAAAAAATGATTAAAATATGAAAAGAAAGAGAAAAAGAAAAAGAAAGAAAAGAACAAAAAACCTTGAACCAAAGAAAAGGAAGAGATGGAAGGAGTTATAATAAGCAAAATATGAATAAATACAACAGATTATACTTCTTTAAATACAACATCACACAGGCACATCAAAAATGTTCAAAATCATTAGTTTCTATGGAAATAAATGCAAATTTCAAGTGAGCTATTATTTTGAGCCTATCAAATGGCTCACTTTTAACACAAAAGCACTCTAAATGCTTAAAAGGATGCAACTAAAAAGAGTAGTGTACACAAAGCCGCTGTACATAGAGATTTATAACAGCTTTAACTGTAACAGCTCTGAGTCAGAAACAACTCAGCTTTTCTTCAACGGATGGATGGTTAAACACATTTGATGCCTTTTCCAGAGTATTCACTAATAATAAAAGGGACACACTGTTAATATGCATAAAAGCATGCATGAATCTCCAGAGAGGTATTCTATGTGGCCATTCTCCCCAAAAATGAAAAATGTATACTAGTCAGTTATTACTTAAAGAGTCTCTAAATAATAAAAATATATAAACAGAAAACAGGTCATGGTTGTTGGGAGTAAGTGGAGAGAGGGAGCAGGAGAGAAGTAGCTATGACTATAAAAGGACAAAATGAAGGATCCTCATGGTAATGGAACAATTGTGTCATCTTAATCCATAATATTAATATCTGATTGTGATATATAGTCTCTGTGTGTATGCAGCTGGAATACTACAAAGTTCAAATAACTACTTTGTTCATGATTTTTGCGCCATTCTCTTGAACCCCTCCTATATACCAAACCTTTATGTACAGTATTGCAAGTTCCCACAACACTGGCAGGAATGATATACCCATCCCTGCATGTGAAACTAAAGCCCACTGTACCCATCACTCTTCCATTGCTGTGATAAAACAGTATCATCAAAGTAAGCTCACAGCAGGAAAGGCTTGACACACGGTTCCAGTGTGACTAAAAGGAAAGGGAGCAGAGGCATAACAACAAGCAGCAGGCACGGAAAAAGAAAAAGCAAGCTAAGAGCTCATATCTTGAGCTGTAAGCAGGAAGCAGAAAGAAAGAACTTGAAATGTTGCGACTTTAAATTCTCAAAGCGCCACTGCCAGTGACATTCTTCCTCCAACAAGGCCGCACCTCCTAAGCCTCCACAAACAGTGCAAACATCCAAAACTATGAGGGCATTTCTTATTCAAACCACCACACTAGCTAAAACTGAGCTACTTTTTCACACGCCCACAGGAAACTCATTGTTTTGCCTGAGTTATCCCTCCCTGTCCTTTGTCACAAGGCTCTTCATTATTGCCTGTCCTGCATCTCTGATATTGCCTGAGTTTCAATTTGCTGTCCCTAATTGGAATCAAATATTTCTGACTCTGAAAATAAATACTGTTAAACAGTGGCTCGTGCACAGAATAAATGAATGCCTGTTGCTAAGGAGACATCAAGGAGAAAATGGAAGAACAGGAGGCAGAATCCAACCTTATTGGTCCCATGAGTCACAGCAAGGGCTGAATGGGTACAGGGCCCAGAGAAGGATGAGAGAACCTAGGATGAGAACCTGCCTTCCCCAATTCAAACCCCTTCCAGGCCCTGGAGCCAGGTGTACTGGTCAAGGTAGTTAGTGGGATTCATCAAGTTATAATCATTGGCCACTATTGTGGACTGAATCATGTTGTCCAAAAAAAACCTGGCAACCCAGCTCACTTGGCAGAATGATTACCTGGCATGCATGAAGCCCTCGGTTCAGTCCCCAGAACTTTATACAGCCAAGCATGGTGATGTACATGCTTTAATCCCAGCACTGAGAAGGTGAAAGCAGAGTCAGAATCAGAAGTTCAAGATCATACATGGCTGCATAGTGAGTTTAAGGGTAGCCGGAGTTACATGGAACCCTGTCTCCAAAATAAGTAAACAAATCTTTTCACACAAAAGAATTGCCAGGGTGTGTGTATTCTTGCTTGGAAAGGGAGTCCGAGTACGTACAGTGAAGGTAAAGGCTGAGATCAGATTGTGTTTCTGAATCACAGACCCAATAAATGCCCTTCTGAGAGAGAGGACACAGGGAGATACACAGAAAGTTTTGTGAGGACAGAGGCAGAAGTTGGAGAGTACACATGTGTGTCAAAGAACACCAAAGATGCCAGCAACCCCAAAGGAGCCAGGAGACTGCTATGGGAACCTCTCTCTCCTTGAATCTCCAGAGGAGCTCACCCCCACTGTCCCCATGATTGCAGGTGCCTGCCCTGCGACACTGTGGGAAATTACAGCTCAGTTGTGTTAAGTTTATACATCAGTCTGGGAACCAAAAACAGCAATGAATTTGAATTTTTAATCAAACTGAAAAAGCCAAGAAAATCCACTTCTGTGCCAGGTGAGGTCTCTGTGTTACCAGTCAGTCATCTGGAGTCAAAAAGTGTTTCCTGCCACATATTCTTACCCCAAAATATAATGGTGTCTCTTCCCCAACAACTGTCCATGACCTGAGCCTCTTCTGGGCCCCAGACTGCATCTGCCAAGTCAGCCATGAATCTTCACTGGCAAGACCTGTAGACAGCTTCAATTTTAGGCTTCCACAGACTGCAGCTTTCCAATCCATGGTAAGATGACCTTGAACCACTAATGTAATGAAGCTTGACAGCTCAGCTCTCCAGAGCCAATTACTAAATATGCCAGGATTTCTTCTGCTGCTGACTAAATTTAAGTTCCTTGAAATAAGCTATAACAGGAACATTCATACTAATGAAATCAGCAGGTCCTACCAAGAAGAAACTTGTGTTTTGGAATTGTGAATCTCCTATTCCAGTTTCCAGGTAAGAAACCACCCAAGGATTTTGTTCACAGTCCTCTAGCACATATCACTCTAGCTTCCACATTCTCCAAACAAACTTCACCTCAGCTAAGTAGTCTGTCTCTTCTGCTCTCTTTCTACTGCCCAGATCCTAATTGGGGCCTCATCCTTCCTGAATCTGAGTTTCTCTGCATAGTTCCAGCCTCAAACAAGAATGTTATTAACATGTAACATCCTTGCTATGCATTTAGAGCACTGTTAGTTCCTTTCCACTGAAAAATGATAAGAACTCAGTTTACAAAAAGAACTTCTAATGAGGCTGAGTACAGATAGATTAGGGCTCTGGCTCATTGGTTCAGCCTCTCTGCCAGATTTCATTTTCATATGGGTTGTATTCCCACTGGAATCAGAATGATAGCAGTGTCTTGAATAATATCCTTCTACATATGTACTATATCACACTATGGTATGATTCATCTTCTAGTCTTCAGTCTCCCTGCATCTATGCTTTCTCCTTTGCAGTTCCTCACACTAAGGAGGTAGAGTCTGTTGCTCTATCCCTTGAGTCCATAAGTTTAGTCATATGAACTCCTTTAGCCAATGGGGTGACAGCAGTTGTGATGCCATAAAGCCTTGGGAAACCAATGAGCACTTCCACTTGCTGCTTTGTAATGGTCCTGAGGACATGTCTGGGCTAGCCCACTAAGAATGCACCTAGCATGATGCTTATGTGCCCCAGCCATCTCTACCACAGCCAGCACTGATCAGCAGATCTACAGTCATTATGTGCAAACCCAAACAAGATCCGCTATGTCTCAGACTTGAAAATTAGATGACTTGTCACTGATATGTGTGCTTGCTTATTATACAGTATTATTGTGGCATTAACTGATAAACTTAGCTAACTCCTGGAAAAAAATATGAGGACAATGGTTAACTATGCTTGTAACTTATGCCCAGGATTCCAAAGTCTATTGAACCATCTAGGTTCCAGAAATATGGGTCACCATGACTGACAACTGACAAAAACCACATGGATGGAAGAACATAGCAACATTCTCAGCTGACATCCCCTTCCCTTATCCCCTGAACTCTTCCCCAGGCACATTCTGGCTTCTCTATTCTGGACCAATTGCCCTTCTCTAAACCTGTCATTTGTTTCTTTCTTTTTACCTTTGCTCACGCTGCTCCTCCTTCCAGGAAGACTTTTCTAATATCCAGACCCAAAAGGAGAGAAGACAGAGCCAAGCTAGAAGAAAATGACAGAGCGTGGAGCACAGGACTGGGTTACTTGGGGAGCCATCCTGAACATTATCCAGACTACTAATCCATGTGGCTTCTCAGGATCCAGGTTTGGCACTGACAAAAATTATGATCTTGAGATAACTTCAAAGATCTATAGCTCATGGCAGGATGAGCTTGATAATGGATGTGAGAGATCGAAGAATTAAAAATCAGTGGGTATTATTTTAAAGTTTAAAGCACAAGCCCGAAATAAAGCTAGCTAGGTAGAGACATGTCCAGCCACCTGTGGGGAAGAACTAGCCTCAGTGCCCTGAGGGAAAGAACTAGCCTTACTGCATTCTTTTCCTGCCCATTAATTATACAGTTGCTAAGAAATGAGCCCATACAGCAAGGCCAGAACTGTTTGTGGGCTTGGCACCTAAAATGGATCAATCATTTCAAAAGTCAATTTCCCTTACCCCAATCATGTAACACCAAAGCATGTAAGTCCCTGCTTGCATTTTCCCCCTTTAAAAACCCTGTTCCCCTAGACTTCAGGGCCACATTCCTCTCCTGTTTCCACAGGAAGTTTGCATCCCGTGTTTGAACTGTTGTGCCCGAATCGCGATACCCCAAAAGACTACCACCAGGAGCTGAGTCTGTTGCAAATCACATGAGGATCTTTTTTATTATAAATCATTATAAGCTGCAGCTTGGGCTCACACCCCACACCACCGAAGTGATGAGAGTCAAGAGCCTTGTGCTCAGGTTAGTTGGGTAATTTAAAGATTCTGGTCCCTCCCAGCATGCCCAAGGCAGGGGCGATTCCTATCTGGCAAGTATCTATTGGTTGAAACATTGCATTTTGAATTGACTGGCTATAGGAAGGTCCCCAAACCATTAATCCCTCCCTAGGGGGATGGGCTAGTTTCCTAGCAACTGTATCTCTAGTGTGTGGGTAAAGAATGCCGTAAGGTGAGTTCTTCCCCTCAGAGCATTACTGGACCTCCCCACCCAACTAGTTTAGGCCTTAAGCACTAATAATAGCCACCTTTAATCTTTTGGTCTCTCAGAACACGTATACAATTTAAAAAAAAAAAAACCTCATGTATTTACAGCAGAGTCTATTCCTGGTCTTTTGGGTTCTCATGAATTTGGCACAACAAATAGAACAGGGGTGACAGGAGAACAGACAAGCCAATGACAAGAGGTAAGGGGGAAAGTTGATAAATGGTACTTCTGGGCCTTAAGTTCACATTGGACAAAGGATTTGAGACAGAATCGGGATCCAGTTGGCTGAAGCAATGAAGAATTATGGGGGCAGCACTTTTCAAGCCCTTGAGGCACAGAGCCCTGAGCAAAGAGTTTATTCACTTTGCTTCATTTGATTCTCACAAAACTGATGATTCCATAATATATCATTTTTCCTGGGAAGACATAAAGAAATCTCTAAACAGGAATGAGGAGATGACCCAGTAGATAAAAGTTATTGCCCTATAACTGTGAGGACCAGAGTTGAGGTCCCCAGAACCCACATGAAGGTTGGGCAAGTATGGCAGCCATCTGTAATCCCAGCATTTGAGAGGCAGAGACAAGGGATCCCCAGAGCAAGCTAGTTAGCTAGACTAGCCAGAATTGGTGAGTTTCAGGTTAATAGAGAGACCATGCCTCAATAGGTAAAGTGGAGAGATCAAGAAAGACACCTGACATGAACTTCAGGCCTCCATGCACACCTGCACACACACACACACACACGAACATGAATATAAGCATGAATACCATTTACATGTACACATAAAAATAAAACTAGAAATGCTTATTTGCCTCAGACAAGGTACCAACAGACCAAAGAAAGGGTTGTCAAGTCCAGCTTGATTAAACCAATAAATTGTTTGGGGTTCCTTAGAGAAGCTTTAGTGACTAATCTATACCACCAAGATGTCAACTGCTTGCCTCTTCCATAACCTCAAGGAAGGGAGGAGCCTAGTAAAGATCAGAAAAGGTTCGTAAACCCTGTGAGCTTCCTTCCCCTTCCATACACACTAAAGAATGTTAATAAGACCAATATTGTGAGAATCTATGCAGGCCACTCAGATTTTCTGATTTAAGACTGAAATGGTTACATCCAACCCAAATGAAACAGGTAAGAGTCAGTTCAACTCTCTTTCACATTACACAGAGGGAAGGAGGCGAGCATCAATGGTGGTCTCCACTACAGCAGGACAAGAACCCAAGTCTAGGCTCACAAAGTCAGCCTGAACCTGTGCACTTCCTGGCCCAGATGGAACTGGATTTACCAAGGCCCCAGATTTTAACTAGTTCCACCAGCTCTACCTCCTAATCCAGATAGGACTCTGTCTACAGATAGATGTTCTAGGGATGATGAATCTGATTTAATACACAGCTTTTTAAGATCAACTGGGAGTCCCCTCCTCCAGGGTCAAATTTCTCAGATGTCTACCCCATCTCCTGGCTCCAGGGGGACATCTGTCCTGACCTTTCTCCCCGCAGCTGAATCATCAGAGGAAGGTTGACCATCAACGGGTTTGAAGTCGCTCAACACCTGGCCTTGGCAGCATATGTTAAATTCTTTCTTATAGAGCTGAATATAAGTTGCTATTTGTTAACCTGAATCCAGGAGAATAGTGAAAGGACGCCATTTTCTACTATGACCAGATCCTGTGAGCTACCAGTGTGATATGAGTAGTTTCAAGACTGGGGTTGCCCTCAGCCAGGGCTACAACTCACAGAACCCCACCTTTATGACTCCAGATTGACAACCACAGTCCCAGACTAAGTTTGGGCCCTTTCTCTGGCCTAGATGCAAGAATAACTGGCAGATGCTTGGCTCCTCCACAGGAAAGGGAGCCCTCTTTCAGAAGGGAACCTAAACACCTCCTCCACTATGCAGGGGCTATGCTGAAGGGGGTTACTTTTTGAGTTTGACTTTGCTAGTGCTTCCAGAAAATTAGAGCCACAATTACAGAGACTTAACAGTATTAGTCAACCACGTGTATTCACTGCCCTGTGACATGCAGACTGGAGGTGGACAGCAGCGGTAAGAGAATTGCCTCTCTATCCCTGTAGGGCCCTCCCTCACAGAGCTGATGATTATTAAATAGTGGATCCTGGGATATACTGGAATTTCAGAGAAGCAGCAAAAAATATCAGTAGTTGTAGTAGTATGCCCTGTCCCATATTTGGGGCATGCTTAGATTAAAATGTTTATTGGAGCTTATTGCCATTTGATTTGACAAATACAGTCATGCTAACTTGGGCTAGATCTTAGGATGCTTAAGCCCAGGACCACTGATCTGCTCTCAGGAAGGGTCCTTACAGATGACAGAAAATCATCTGGGCCATATGGGTGTTTACAACTGAATGCCCAAACTCATGGAATAAAAAGTCTGTTCCATCACTTCAATGCTATTCACAAAAAATATTTTTTCCAAGGGTGAAATAGCTTGAATAAAGTCCACTAGTACACTTAAATTAATTCTGCATTTGGCATAATAACACATTGTTCTCCCCAGGGGAAATATTTGACCACTTACATCAATCTCCTCCTTGAATGCTCCAGAGACTAACCATGTGGCAATCACTGATTTTTGATGAACGACAATGCTCTCTCTCTCTCTGTCTCTTTCTCCCCCTTTCTCCTTGGTGATCACTTTTTTGTTTTCAGTTCTTATTTAATTATTTGATGATTTTTGATGTTTTGGTCATTATTGTTGTTGCTGTTGTTATTCCTTCCTAAAGATATGAATGCAGTGTTTATTCTCCAAAGGCTGTAAACAGAGCTTGCAGGTCTAGTTTCTATGGCAACCCTACTTGATGCAGCAAAAGCTAGATTATCTCTAATCACAGACATGAAGTTTAAATTGCACATTCTGAACAAACAGTGCTCTGTTGACCTTTTATTGAAAAATGGAATACCAGCTGATTAGCATAATGCATTATATAAAAAAGGGAAATTGTGTATTGGTGGGCATTATGTACTGGCAATTAGCTGCATGGCTAGTCTTCAGCAAACTGCCAGGGTGGAGAGCTTGGGAAATTAAAATTTACCTTCTATCATTTTCAATTTCAGTAAAATCTGCAGCAATAATTGCACTGAACAGTTTGCAAATACAATGCATGGCTGTTTCTCTTACTTATTCAATCAAGTCTTCTAGCAGGGGAGCAAGAAGGAAAGGCAAATTTTACCCATTGTGCACACAAAAGTAGCTCCAGTAGCTATTCTGAAACAATCTCTGCCTCTTCTTCCCTTCACACATAACTCCTGGTGTGAGTCAGGAGTCTTGTGGTAGCAACAACCACCTGCAGCCCAGTCCTTAATGGTGTAGGCCTGGGTGATTAGCCAAAGGTAGAGTCTAGACAGGACTCACCACTACATCCTGGAGCCAAGTTATAGGATCTTGTCAACTACCAAATGAAAAGATATAAAGCTGGGCTACAGAGTAAGCCAACCTAGCTTTGTCCCTAACGTCCTATGACTTTGGGAAAATCACTTAGCCTCTCCCAGATCTGGTTTTCTCACCCACATTATGAAATTAGAGTAACAATATATGTTTCAAAGTATCATTGTCAGGGCAATGGAAGTTGTTCCCAAGAGTTAGGAGACCAGCCCACAGTGACCAACTCTCACTGTTCACTGTTGTAATCCCATGAGGTCTTCTGAACGAGACTTGAACAAACAAGACTTTAGAGTGCTATGTGGAACATAGACTAGAATCTGCTCATTCCCTTGACCACAGTTATTGAGCATCAACTTTACAAGAAAATAACACAATGAATGCAAGGTCAAGCAGCCAGATAAGTCACCAGTGCTCTTGACTCTGTGACTTTGGGCATGTCATCCATCTCTGAAACATAAAATACATGTCACTTGATTCTTAGAACAACCAAGGTCAAGGCAATTATCCTTATCAACCTCATTTCACAAATAGAGAAACTGAGGCTAAGGACCGCTAAGAGGTGGCTAGTGGGATATACTGGAGTTTGTCAAAACACTTGTGTTGTCACAAAGCTTTCTTATGGGTTCTTCATCTGACGCCAGTGTTCTCTGTCACCTTACTAGTACCAATGAGTTCACATCTCAGTGGTTCTCAGCTACTATCTTCACTGTCTCCATCATCCTATGCACTACTGTCTGGTTCCTCCTGGGTGTCTCAGGCTCAAAAGGTTACCTTCCCACTGCTACCCACAATCTTCTGGTGGACAGGCTTCACCTGACCCTTGAAAGGGTGCTCAGGACCCAATATACCCAGAAGTACCTGGACCACAAGACTTTCAGGCTTCAGAGAGCCTGGCTTCCTTGGTCCTGGCCATATTCCAGCCTATGGGAATCTAAGACTATCTCGGTCAGAGTTCCATGTTGTCCCCAGGCAGCTGTCTGAGCCTCAAGTCTCATAATATTTGTTGAGGCAGCTACTGTTTTCTGCTTGTAAAGGGCTCAAACCTGCCCTGGGAACTGAGAATGGAAAGACAGACAATACTGTCCATTCTGCCAGATCCTTTCTCTGCTTCAGCAGGCACATTTCCCACAAATCTGTTTCTACACACACACACACAATAGAAAACATCCTTCATGCACATATTTTAAAACTCTACTTCCTAATGACCTGAAAGCCAGGCAACCCCCAGGCCACCAGGCTACATGATATTATTCCTATTTCTCAGAGTAGACACCAGGCTCAGGAGGTCACCTGATTAGCTCATGGTCCCACCAAGTTAATAAAAATTTCATCTAAGGTCTGAACCTATCTGGACTCACCCCAACCTAACTCCAATTTTCTCTTTCCACCCTGCCAATTGAAGCATAGTGAGAACTGATGTGCTTGAAGTCAGTGAGTTCAGGACATGTACAAACTCCCAATTTATCAGGCTGCCAAGCACAGTCACATTTTTACAGGCTGGTTTCCTGTAAAAAGCCTGGTGTCTTGCTTGCTGTGACAATTGATTATCCTTCAGAACATAACTGCAAAGAGAACCCAAATGAGTAAATCTGCAAATGGTGTCACTTCCAGGGCAACCATCGGACAAAGAGCTTGACAAGATTTTTCAAATACCAAACTCTGACAGTGCTGGGATCAGAGATCCTGCTCCCTACCCCCAAACAGTGAGCTTTCCACTCAAATCACCATAGCACCCACTTGTCTCAATGGAGATGTCTGTGTCCTCCCAACACATCAGAGGCTACAGCCATTCCCCAACTCCTGTGAATGAATGAAGATGCTTACCTCTAGGAAGAAGGTGTGAAGCACATCCGGCTTTGACCCAGCCTCCTCAAGTACATACAAGATGTGCACATCCTGAGCCCAAATTGGCTGCAACCAAAACTGAACTGAGTTAGGGAACAGGTGGGATCTCCTAGACAGAGGCTGCAACAAATAAACCAGAGGGGGTCCACAGCAAAGTGACAGGCTGAGATGTTATCCTGTCTCCTTTTTTGCATGTTAGGCCAGGGCTCTGTAATCTATTAGCCTGGTTTGATATGCTCATGTGCCTGGGTCTCTGACATGATCTGGTAAGCAATATTTGTTTCTAAACTCCTGATTTACATTGATAAGTTCACAGATGGTGACTTTTTTTTATTAATGTAAAGAAGTCAGCTGTCAACCTGTGCTGTGGTTATCCCAGGTAGAGGGTGGCTATTGACTGGCACAAATAAGATGTCTCATGGTAGCACTTCTACTCAACTGGAGTAACTCAATGAAAAGTGAGGTGATCAGCACTGGTGATACACAAATCCCTTAGGCTCACTGGCTGACCAGCCTAGCTTAATCAATGAGATCCTGCCTCAAAAAGACAGGTGGATCTTGGGTGGTGCTACATGTCTTTAATCTCAGCATTTGGCCAGCATGAGACAGGCCTGGTCTACAGAGTGAGATTTAGGATAGTCAGAGCTATTGTAGAAAACCACAGTTACTTTGAACTATATGCCAGTCACTTAGAGGAATTTCCAAAAGTATGTCCAGCTACAACAATGTAGATGAGAACAATAATAAAAATACCATGCAAAAAGGGCTTACATTGTCAAGTAGTGAGGGAAACACTGGGTTAAGTGGAGTTACATGGAGCTTCTATTTTGAAGGACTAGCCGGGGCCTTGATGTCTAATATTCCTAAAGGGGACACAGGAGCAGCCATTTCACATCGATTTGACCACAGAACCCTCTTCTCAAAGTTTTTGGTGGGACGTGTTCATGTTGAATTTAGTTTGGAAACTCCTGCAAGGGAGAAAAGGACCTTGCCTTCTGGGATGCATTTGTCTCTCTGCAGGATTATCTCCAAACACTTGAGATTCATAGGATTGCATGGTATATGCATGGCTGGTACTCTCTTATTGACCCCAGACTTCAAGGAGCTCTGGATAACCTGAAATACTAAGAAGATGTGAGGGTTTGAGATTCCCCTAACCCCAACAGCTACAATCAGAGGATCTATAACTTACATCTCAATAACGCTCCAAACGATGAAACCGCAAGCAATATTTAATCCATTCAGCACTATGCATAGTGACCCCAGCTCACAGCATCCCCTAGAGACACTGTACAGGAAAAGAGGCATGTCCAATATTCCCCATATAAGCTCAAGATCCTAAGCTTGGGTGGGAGGAATAAGCTCTGTGCCCTCTCCTTTGCCCACAAATCACCATCTTCTTTTTCCATCTTTTTTCCATTTCCTTAGTGTCCCTAGGGATCTGAGCATGTTCCTTAAAACTAATCCATAATCCACCATCTCAAACAGAGTGTCATGTACAATCATACTGAAAGACCCCCACCTACTCTGACTTAGCTAAGGCAGCGCTATCTACAGAGAACCAAGCCAGAGACTGGAAAATTACTGAGAAACCCAGATGTCCAACAACAGGATATCTGTGGTTGGCGCCTAAAACACCCTGGGTACCCAAGATAAGAACCGAGTACGTGACTCAGCTCACATCTGCTTCCCGCCCTTTCTATTCTGGTGGCTTGGTTCAAACCGCCCAATTAGCTCCCTGTAACTACGCATCTCGCTTCTGTAACCGCGCCTTCTGCTCCCAAATCCTATATAAACCCGCCGCCCCAGCCGGAAGGCGCGCAAGTCCTCCGCAAGGCTTTGTCGCCCCGGGTACCCGTGTATCGAAATAAACCTCTTGCTGTTTGCATCTGAAAAGACTGGTCTCGCTGATCCTTGGGGAGGGGTCTCCCTGATGGAAGATACCCTCCGGGGTGGTCTTTCAATACATGATGTGTACGTACAACTTTGATCAAGTGAGAAAACCATATGAAAGGAGTACAATATTTAGAGTTACATATGCTGTTAAAGATCAACTGAGGCCTGGCCCAGGTTCCTTGGGAGCCAACACCTCTGGCCTTGCCTTCAAGGCTCCTTCAGATGGCTATGACCATCTTGGGCAGACTCTACCCCAGAGCCTTGGGGCCTACTATTGCTGTCAGGTTGGTGGGAAACCCACCTCCATGCCTGAAGCTGACCATCACTGAGCCCCACCTTCCACCAGGTTCTGTAGGGTCATTATTCATATAGAGCTCAATATTGGAACATTTGCACTGAGTAAGCCCAGCCCCATTCCCCAGAGAAAACTTAAGGGTTTGGCACTACCAGCAGCTAATGAAATCCTAACACTGTACTAAAACTATCTCCTTATGTTGGATCTCCAACCATTAATTCATCAGAACTGCTGAGCCATCAGGAAGTTTTTAGCCATGTGGCTTGTTAAGAAAAATCCTCTCACTCAGAAGAACAAGAAGGCCAGCTTTGAGTAACAACACTTGATGATTGGTAGATCAAGAATGTCTGACCGTCACTAATGAAGGATTACCCATGTGCTGGGAACCTTTGGAAATTCTTTGCATGCATGATCTCCCTTAAACTTTACAACACTCAGAGGTTGGCACTGTTAATGAACCCAATTTAAAGATAAGAAAACAAAACCAAAGGGAGGAAGAAGGGGAGGAGATAGAGGAAAAGAAGGAGGAAGGAAAAAGAAGAATAAACTAGGGAGAAAAAAAAGAAGATAGGAGGATTGAAAGAATGGGATGGAAGGAGAAGAAGGGAGAAAGAAAAGAAGAACCGAGGAAAAGAGGGAAGGAGGACAGGCAGAAGGAAGGGAAAAAACATTAAACCTAACCCTGAGATCACATGGCTAAGAAGCCAGGTTTGTTCTGGATTCCTTTTGTGCTCCCAGCACAGGTGTGCCTTTGTTTCTCAGGGGCTCCCCTTGTGCCACGTGTGCATTTGCCAAAAGCCAGGAACAGGACTGAGAGCCTATCATGGTCTGTTCTCTAGGCATAGAGTGGGGTTAGTTACAGACACTGGACTTGCACAGAGCTAAGGGTTCAACAAAGTATATGGTAGAAAGTTCTTCTATCTTGGGAAACTTTGGGCAAGTTTCTCCCAGGAACTGCTAGGAGGGAAGAATCTTAGCTGTTCTGGAGACGGGGATAGCACGGAGAGGGAAGAAAAGGAGGTCTGGCTCCAAGACATTGAAAAAGAACTCAATCTATGTTCAAAACAGAGTACTGATTGGAAAATTCCATTCTCATAAAATTCTAGAAAACACAAGCTAATTATATGTCCATGGTTACCTAAAATGAAAGAAGAATAGTAGAGACACAAATTTTAAGGCATTAGAGTAATCAGTTTATTATCTTGGTGAGATGATGATGGCATGGGTGCCAACGTGTCCTGTGTCAAAAACCACCAAACAGCACACTTTATATGCAGCTTTCCTATGACGCTCTTGGGATGGTTAATCTTCTCAACAGGACCTGGAATCACCATGGAAATAAACCTCTGGCAGTGTCTGTGACCATTTTTTAGAGTAGGTTAATTGAGATAGGAAAACCTGCCCTAACTGTGGGAAGCATTCCATAAACTGGAGTCCTGAACTGAAGAAAAAAAATAAAAGCAAGCTGAGTACCAGCATCTATCTCCCTCTCCTTCCTACTATAGACACAATGTGGCCAGCTGCCTCACTCCTATTGTTACTCCTTTCCCACCAGGATGGGCTGTACCCTCAAACTACATGTGACTCCTTAAGCTGCTTTTGTTGGGTATTTTGTTACAGCAACAAGAAAATAACTAATAAAGCTTGCATAGTCCAGAAAGCTGTTAAAACTAAGTGTGGCAAAGGCTGGGTAGTGGAACCACAGAGGAGACCAGTGAGGAAATTGGAGCCACAGGAAGGCCACCCAAGCCTGGCACTTTAGACCCTGGCATCTGTCCCTCTGACTTATGTCCAACATCTGTTTCTAGAAATGCAGAAGCGCCAAAAGCTGGAAGACTTCAGCAATAGAAACATATCTTCTCTGTTCATCAAGCAGATGTCCCCAGCCAAGGAGTGAGTGAGCGAGGATCCCTCTGAGACTGTGAGAACCTGTTGGAGACCTCTCCTAGCTGCTGGTGGGTGCTGGTAATTGTGTGGTTCTTTCCTGTGGTGTGAACAAGCATTACCTAATTCCAGCCTGTGTTGTCTCAATCCTAGATGGCCTCATCTCAACCACTTCTACCATGACTCAATCTCCAGATAAAGTTATATTGGGGTGCAAGCACTTAGGTTTAAACCTCAGAATGTGATGTTCCTCACATTCTGAGCACAATACAACCCTTTATGGTTTGGCTCTTGAATATTCCCCCAAAGCTCACATGTTGAAGGCATGGTCTCCAGCTGATAGCACTGCTCTATGGCAATGGAATCTTTTGGAAGTGGCCACAGAAAAGACTATGTAACAGATTCTGCCCTGGGGTTTCCAGAAGGATCCCACCCTTCCCTGCTCAGAGTCTGGCCTTAGCCCAGGAAGAGCCACCACAGACTCCTAGCATAAGGAACTGAGGAATTATACATCTGAGTTCCTTCAGCTACTCAATCTGTGGTAGTTCATGTAGTAAGAGAAAAAAGTGAGAACAGGTTAGGTATATACTTTGTCGCTTAGAGGGTGTGGGCTCAGACAGGATCTCAGGACATGAGACAAACATGAGTTTCCTAACATATTACACAGCATCACTCATCACCATTCCAGGTTTCTCCAACATCCCACCTTCATCCAGAGACCATGATGCACAGAACCCAGGGTTCTTCAAGAAGATGCTAGCTGTGGTGGTACATGCCTTCAATGCCAGCACATGGGAAGCAGAAGCTCCTGAAGATAACTGGCTGATCCATCTTCTTTCTCCTAGTCCTCCCTCAGGGTTTCCTGTCTGTCAGCTCCCAGGTACCTTGCTCCAGTACCTTCTTAGCTTATGTACTTCCTTCTATTTCGGCTTGGAATGGCATTTGGAAAAGAGGAAGTCAGGGAAAGGAGAAGCCCTGACCTTGTCAATCCCACTGGATCAATGATGGACCCCAGGGGGCATCCTTCAGTCAGTGTGTCCTGACCTGCAGCTCCACCTTCCAGACTGCAGCGTCTTCTGGCAGTAGGGCCCAAATACCTGGAGAGGCCAGCAACGAGGAGCAAAGGTCAAAGTCACTGCATTGCCTGTCTCGTTGCCCTGGTATACACAGGCCTTTGTTAGCACTAGCATTTCCACCTGGCTCACACAAGTCTCTCCTTCTCCTACCCTCAAGTCATCATCACTAGCACCAGGCTCACTCTTATTGCTAATGACATGTGTAGCCAGACTGTGCTTTGTCAATAAGGCCTCTATCAAGCCAGTAGTAATCCATTCCCTCCCATGACAACTCTGACAACCAAAACTGTTTCTTAACATCTTCAAATACACACTATTTGGGGACACAGTAACAAAGCTGTTTTGATTGAGACTCAGTCTTAACCCATTTGGTACCTTTTGCTACACTCTGCTGCAGATTCTTGTGCATGCTGGCCCTGGCTCACATCTGACCAGTCATTCTCTGACTACTCTGGGAACCCCTCCCCACTACCACTAAGAGCTCATAGACCCCAGAGCTCAGTTGGGACACCAGCTTCATAAAGGTGGACAATACATGAGAAGGGATATGCCCGCCTTAACATGCAGGTAAATGAAGCAGCCATGTGCAATCAGAAGAGCAGGTGGGAGCAGGGGCTGCCCCCTGGTCAGAGGTAAGCTCCACCTTTGAGTTCCCTGATATGGTTTGAATCTGTCTCCAAAGTTCATGTGTTAAAACTTAAGTTCCCAGTTTGAGAGGTGTTGAGAGAAGAAACCTTTTAAGAGATATCTAGGTAAAAATTTCTGCCCTTCCAGAAGATAAATGCTATCATTAGTGCCACTAATGGTAGAAGAGAGTTAATATCTTTTGGATATATGCCTAGGAGTGGTATAGCTGGATCTTGAGGAAGCACTATTCCTAACTGTTGGAGAAAGCGCCAGATTGATTTCCAGAGTGGTTGTACAAGTTTACATTCCTACCAGCAATGGAGGAGGGTTTCCCTTTCTCCACAACCTCTCCAGCATGTGTTGTCACTTGAGTTTATGATATTAGCCATTCTGATGGGTGTGAGGTAAAATCTCAGGGTCATTTTGATTTGCATCTCTCTGATGGCTAAGGATGAAGAAATTGTACTTCTGATAATTCTTTTTTTTTAAGACAGGTGTTTTTTTTTTAAGATTTATTTATTATGTATACATTGTGCTGCCTGCATGTACACCTTCACACCAGAGGAGGGCTCCAGATCTTATTATAGATGGTAGTGAGCCACCATGTGGTTGCTGGGAATTGAACTCAGGACCTTTGGAAGAACAGTGGTTGCTCTTAACCTCTGAGCTATCTTTATGTGAGAAATAGTCCCTGTTCCCCTTACTAGGGTACCCACTTAGATACTGAGTTACCATGGGCTACATCCAAGCAGGGGTTCTAGGTTATATCCATATATGGTCTTTGGTTGTAGAATCAGTCTCAGAAAAGACCCCTGTGCCCTAACATATTTGGTCCTTGTGGAGCTCCTGACCTCTCCAGGTCATACTAAGTCCCCCTTCTTTCATATGACTCTTTGCACTCTGCCGAAGGTTTGGTTATGAGTCTCAGAATCTGCTTTGATACACTGCTAGGTAGAATCTTTCAGAGGCCCTCTACAGTAGGCTACTGTCCTGTTACTTGTTTTCTCCTACTTCCAATGTCCACCCCATTTGTCTTTCTAAGTGAGGATTGATCATCTTACCCTGGGTCCTCTTTCTTGTTTATCTTCTTTAGGTGTACAGATTTTAGTATGTTTATCCTATCTTATAGGTCTAGTACCCACTTAAAAGTGAGTATATTCCATGTGTGTCTTTCTGCTTCTGGGATACCTCACTCAAGATGATCTCTTCTAGATCCCACCATTTGCCTGCAAATTTCATGATTTCCTTGTTTTTAATTGCTGAGTAGTATTCCATTGTGTAAAAGTACCATAATTTCTGTATCCATTCCTCCGTAGATGGACATCTGGGTTGTTTCCAGGTTCTGGCTATTATGAATAAAGCTGCTACAAATATGGTTGAGCAACTGTCCTTGTTGTGTACTTGGGCATCTCAATGGCTGGCACTTTGAACCCCCACACACACACCAAGGGAGGAACAGCCTTGCCAGGCCACAGAGGAGGACATTGTAGCCAGTCCTGAAGACACCTGATAAACTAGGGTCAGATGGAAGGGGAGGAGGACCTCCCCTATCAGTGGACTTGGAAAGGGGCAAGGAGGAGATGAGGGTGGGATTGGAAGGGAATGAAGGAGGGGGCGACAGCTGGGATACAAAGTAAATAACCTGTGATTAATATTAAAAAATAGAAACTATAAAAAAAAAGAAGAGAGTTAACAATGAAGATAGTGGACTCCTAATGAAAGGATGAGCACCCTTTTCCCTCAGGCGCATGACTCGGCCTCAGAAATGAACTAGAAAATACCATGCCATTTATAAATCACCTTGGTCTGGCCTAAAGGTGAGCTCCTCTATTTACCTAGCTACTTTTCTGTGCCTCAGTTTCCTTACTGACCCAATAGGTATGGTAATAATAATTTCTATTTCCTGAGACAATTCTTAGACATTTATGTTGCTAATGCACTGAGCACACTTTCTGGCACACTGTCAATCTTCTCAGCTACTGTTACAGTGTTGTGTAGTAATTGTTTTGACACCAAGTTACCTCAAGGTTTTCTCCAGCCCCTCTACCCATGCCCTCCCATACTCCTGCCCCTCCCCACACAGCAAGGGCATCTGAGCATCTGTAGTCAATGCTTCAAATCCATTTTCCTGTGTATGCTTAGAACATTGTTAAAAACACCAAAGAACAAAAACACATCATCACTGCTGTCACCTAAAAGGCTCAGAGAGCTGAGCCTAATTGAAAAAAACATTTCATTAAACCACAGATATCCTTCAGTCTTAGACACCAAACATGAAAACTTGTACTGCAACTGACTTGAGGAAGTCTGTTTGAATTAGATTGAGTTTTACCTCCTTCTATGCAAGGATGATTCTCTCTCCAAGGCAACCCCTAACCTCACAAACCTGGGATAGCTGGGCTGAGGTATCTGGAAGGGGGACAGAGACAACCAGAGGTAGATATCCCTGGTGACAGAGTGGCTCATATCTGAGAAGGGAGCCTGGAAGTTGAGCAAGGTCTTGTGGCCTAGACTTTCAAATATCTCACAGCACATTTACTTGTTCCTGCAGCAGAGCTTGAATCCTTTCCTTCTTATCCCTTGAAAACCAACCTGAAGATTCTGAAATCCACAGAGGCAAAGAAAGACTTTATTCTGTTTTTCAGACTTAGAAACAAAGACCCAGGAAGGTCACATGATTCTGTAGTCCCAGCAGCCCAGGCCAAAGCTCTCCACATTCCATAGTGACATCATCCAGCAGGTAACAGGCTGTCAGTTCCAGGAGGATTGAGAGGGCTCTTATACAACAACAGAAAGATTTATGTGAAAGTCTCTTGTCACAGGTCTCTTTAGCCACAGGTGCTAGAGGTGACAGGAGCTCAGGCATGAGGCAGCCCAGCCATGACTCCCAAATCCTCTCTTCAAGAAGCCAAGAAGGAAACAACATGATGGTATCCATACGTTTGGTTTATGGCTGTCCAATTTCAAGCACCCGATCTCTGTTTGGGAATTTGGACACATTTATGGCCTGAGGCATGTTCCATGAAAGTTCTTATGTTAAAGTCCTGATCTCCAACTCTGCAAAACATAACTTTATCTGGAAACAAAAGAAGTTCCATGGTTTAATGAGGTCACCTAATATAATATAACTGGAGTTCTTCTAAAACAAGGGAGGATCCTGGGAAGATGACAGAGTAGGATGCAACAGTAGTCTGTCTTCTCCATCTAGAGAATCTTGCACTCAGATGCTATATAACTATTTCAGATCTCTGTGGCCATTTCTAAGGGGAATTATGGTTGATTTAAATCAGTCTTGGTTCTCAGTGCAGCAGCTGTTGCCTACCCTGGTAAGCACCCCTAGCAAGATGGCTGTTCACGTATTCTGAGAATGACATGCATGCAGTTTATGCGAGTCAGGATAGGAAAATATGAGCCACCTTTCAAGTGTCAAAGATCTCAGCCTGATGCTCCCTGAGGAGCTACAGATGAAGGGGCAGACAGCCATTGTCTACTGCAAGCTTCTCCTCTGACACAAGCCCCTTCCCCTGCCTAAAGAGTGACTTCCAGAGAACTTAAAGAAACAACATTTTTTTTCTTCATTTTTCTCTACTTCCCCTTTGGTATTCATACACTAGAGACTAGAACATGCAAAGGCAAGCACATGTCTGGAGAAACTTAGAAAGTAACCGCACATGCTCAAGAAAAGGTAGGAGCACAGAAAATCTCTGAGAAGGCTTTGGGTTTCTAACTCAAGCTAATCCTTGGAGCCAAGACATCAATCAAAAAACAAAATGTAAATTATGGTGAGCACCAAACCCTGGGGAAGACAAGAAGTTGATTTCCAGTGTTATATTATTACATTGAAGAGGTGGCTCAAAAGTTAAGAGCACTTGCTTCTCTTGCAGAAGACCTGGGTTCATTTTTCAGCACCCACATGGCTATTCACAGCCATCTGTAACTACATTTACAGAGAATCTGATTCCCTTTTCTGGCCTCCATAAACACTGCATACATGAAGCACACACATGCATGCAATCTAAACAGTTATATACATAATATAGAAAAAATTCTACAATTCTTTTTAAAGAGTTCAATTTTCAGGGGAAATGTCACAAACCAGGTGCAGTGGTTAATTTAGATGATCAAGCTGAGTTCAAGGGCAGTCTGGGCTACAGAGTGAGTTTTCACTATTCTCTTTTTTCCCCTTTTAGGATCTATATATTAAAGTCAGGGGCCTACATTTCATTTGTTTATTTAAAAAGTTATTTAAATAACTTTGTTTTTAAAAGTTATTTAATATTTGTGGGCTCATAATATATAAAGATAGAATTTTAACATGTATATTTTTTCTTTTATTGTTTGAGATTTTCACATACATGCATATTATATATTTTACTCAAATTATTTTGCCCTTTTCTCCCCTCCAGTGTCTCCTCTATCCTTCTTCCCATCTTCATGTGCTGGTTTCTTAACCCTGAGTGCACCTAGTATGGTGAGCGTGAGCAACCTCTCAAGGTGTATGGTCCTAAAGAAAACTGGCTCTCCCTCCCCCAGCAGCCATGAACTGCCAATAGCTCCTCAACTTGAAAGAAAGGAGCAGGAGTGCACGAGTCCAGCCCCTCTCATTCTGAGATTTTGGTGGGCCTGCTCTTGTATACATAATCATAATTACTTTGAATTTATATAATGCATGAGCCCTGTCATGTTCACCAAATTGTTTTACTACAGATATTCACACATCATCTCTGGCTCTTACAATCTTTCGGTCCCTTCTTCCATGATAATCCCCAAGCCTAGGATGTGATATAAATGTCCTATTTAGAGCTGAGCACTCCACGGCCCCTTATTCTTGACATGTGGACCACCTGTGCTCTGAATTAATCACCTTCTACTGTAGACAGAAGCCACTCTGATGAGGGCTGAGAAATGTTCTGATCCATCTGCTGAGGGAGCTGTATGGTCCAGGGAGTGCAGCAGTGTTTCTAATGTATTTTTCTCATATTCACCCCCTACTTCTTTCCCTCATAGAGATAGGCTTTTATGAAAGAGAAGGACAGGGCTGTGAAGGAGAAGAGCTTTCTTGTGTGACTGAAGTAAAGCTGATATAAATTAACACAGAATGTGATAACTTCAGGGTGTTAAATGTAATCCCCACAGTAATCACAATGCTCCTAAAATATATACATGAAGGGAATGAGAAAGGACATCAAACCAAAAAAATCAGGTAAATTCAATATAGTAATATAGGAAATCAGGAACAACAACAACAAAAATCAACTATGAGGCACATAGAAAATAAAAAGCAAATTGTTTTTTAAAAAGTTCCTCCATAAGAAATTGCTTCTTTTTAAAAATTATTTTAACTTTTTAAATGAGCTAACAAAGCAACAGATTTCCTTATTACAATCATAAATACTTCTCATTGTTAATTCTCTCCTTTACTTCTTCGCCTAATTTCCCTATCCTCATTTCTCCAGTGTACTCTTTTGCTCCACTCATTCTAGATATTAACTTCTTGTCTAAAGTATATCTGGCAAAGATTTTTCTCCCATCTGGTAATCTGAATGCTATTCTTAATAGTTTTATTTTATATGAAGCTTTTTCATTTCATGTAATCCCATATGCCAGTTCTTGGGGATGTTTCTCATGCTATTAGTGTTCTATTTAGACATTTCTTGTCTATACCTATGTCCTGAAGTGTTTACCCTGTGTTTTCCTTTAACAGTTTCAGTATTTCCTGCTTTATGTTAAGCTCTTTGATCAGTCTGAATTGATTTTGTGTGTGGAATAAAAGGCAAGGATCTAACTTTATTCTTAATACAGAGGGATATCCACTTTTTCCAGTATCATTTACTTTAAAGAATGTCTTTTCCAGTGCATAATTTTTACATTTGTCATATTTTGCTATTCATAGCTGTATTGGTTTATCTCTGGGTTCTGCGTCTTTTATAATGCTCCATTGGTCAACATGTCTGTTTTTGTGCCAGCATGGTGACAGCTTTGTCACTATAGCTCTGTGGTATAGTTTAAGGTCAGATAATACAACGCCTCTGGCTGTGTTCTTTTTTGCTATTGATGGTCTTTTGTATATCCACACAAGTTCTATGACTGTTTTCTCTAGTTTCTTTGCAATTTTGATGGAGGTTTCGTTAAGTATGTAGATTGCTTTTGGTTGTACATCATCTTCACAATATTAATTCTCAAGGCCTAACAGATATATATTCTACTCTGCAAGAACAAACATTCATGTTCTCCTCAAGGGTGCACAGGACATTTTCCAGGATAGAACATGTAAGGGTACAAATAAAATCTTAATAGATTTTTAAAAAATATATAGCTATTAGAAAGCATTGAGGTTTAAATTAATAACTAAAGCAAGAAATTCCCCATATTTGTAGAAATTAAATAGCATGTTTTTTTATGTCCTGATGATAAACCTCAAAAGGGCTAGACAAAAGCATCACTCCACTAAGCTATATCCCAGTCCTAACGAGATATTCTTAACATGTTGATCAAAGAACCCACAAGGGAAGTTTGAAAGTGCTTAGAGAAAAAAAAAAGGAGGAAATATGCAGTTATACACACACAAAGAGAGAGAGGAAAATCAATCAATACCTAACTTTATAAACTCAAGGAATAGAAAGAAAACACAAACCCAACACTACCAGAGGGAAGAAAATAATGATTAGAGCAAAGAAAAATTAGGTCAGAAATTTTTAAAATAGAAAAAAATCAATGGAAATAAAGGTCATCCTTTGAAAAGATCAATAAAATTGAAAAACCTACGGTTGACAGGCCAAAAAAAAAAAAAAAAGGAAGAAAAAGGCCTCTTAGAAGAAAGCAAAGGGAAAGCTTCATGAAACAAGACTTAGCAATGATTTTTTTTAATGAAACAAACATATATGGAACAAAAATAAACTGGACAAACTGAATTTTTGAAAACTGAAAATGTCTGTGCATGGGCTGATACAATGGCTCAGTGAGTACACTCACTCACTGTACAAGTGTGAGGACCTGCATTCAGATCCCCTGCACCAAGTATGCGAGCGTGTCAGGGCTGCACACACCTGAAATCCTAGCACCAAGGGTGGGTAAAGACATAGGGACAGGGAGGTGTCTAGGCTCACTGGCTAGCAGGACTGGAAATGGAAGAACAGCTTCAGCTTCAGGAAGAGATCCTGTCTTGGGTAGGTAAGGAATTGGAGGGAAGGGATGGGGAGATGATCAAAAGACATTATATACATGTATGAAATTATCAAACAATATAAAAGAAAATAAGTAAAGGACCTGTCTGAAGGAAATAGGATAAAGAACAATAGAGCAAGATAGCCAATACCCAACTCTAGCTTCCACACGGGTGCATCCCTGCACACACGCACAATGTGCATCAAAAGATGATATCAACAGAGCAAAAAGTCAACATATGTAAAGGAGAAGTAGTTGCCACCCACATATCTGACAACAGATTTTTATCCAAATTGTCTAGGAAAGTCCTAAAAAGTCCAGCAAAACCTTGGTTCAAAATGGACAATGGACTTGAATAGAAATTTCTTCCACAAAGCCTGCATAAGCCTACCTAGTGGCCGGTGCCCCCACGTGCTGTAAGGGTCACCTGCTAGACCCCATGGTGTGGGGAGGACTCTAGGAAGTTTACACCTGATTTCATATGCACTACATTCCACATCCTTTTGTCTTTACTATCTTTCTTTGTAACCTTTTGCTATAACAAACCCGAGCCATGGTGTCACTCCAGGTTGAGCCCTGTGAGTCCTTCTAGTAAATCACCAAATCTGAAAGGCTGTTTGACAACCAGCACATCCACTTCCCAGAACTTCCACTCATATCAAACAGTCCGCTCCAACATCCACTCTTTCTAAGAATGTTCTCAAGGTCTAGCCCCTGAGCTTTATCCAAGCACCAGTTCTAACCATGCAGGCTCTCTCACCCACACCTTGGATGGGGGCCAGGCCAGGGTACAAAGCTGTTAATTAATCCCTCTGAGAGCCTTGGTGTTTAGTCAGGCTTGAAGGCATCAAGTTAAAACAAGACTTCTCACATCTCAAGTCTGGACTGCTAAGGACTGACATCAGTTTAGACAACGAAGAGATCTCAGGGTTCTGTGTTCTTCCACCACCAATGAAAGGGCATGGTCCACACGTAGGTTCTTAGTGTTTTTGTAATTATGGGTCCTTCAAGAATCTGATTAGAGCAATGCACACTCTGCCGAGAGAAAACACACACACACCAGTTTTACCTACAACCTAGGTACTTTCACTATCCCCACATGCATATCCTGTGTTGATTCAGAAATAAGGTCCTCCAACGCTCACACTGTACAATGTCTACCAACAGCCCAACTGAGCCACAAAATGAGCTCTGCACTTCAAACTCTCCACCTTATAAGTCTTGTTTTTTTGTACCAGTCTCTTAATAGCTGTAAAATTAAAAACACCAAGACTAATTTTCTCTCTGCAGCATTACAGACAGAGATAGAGGGTTGCATCAAGTACAGTTATTAAATTTCCATATTTAGATGTGCAAAGTCAGACTCTTCTCAGGTCCTTGAAAGCCATTCACATCTTAATAATTAGATCAGCAGATGTGGCTGTAATTCTCCACATTTTCACTCAGGTGGGCTGGAGGCTAAATGAGGTCCTGGGTGAGTGGAGGCTGAGGCCCCAGTGGATTGTTGGGTGGCATTTAAGGCCCTCTTTCAGGCTCTGCCTTAAGTCATTCACAGGTTTTAGCCACCCATAAATGAATGCAAAAAAGGTATCATACCAGATGAGATATCACCTTCCCTGTGAAGCTCTTCCTGGCAAGAGCACAGGCCTTCCTCCCAAGGCACAGTGAACCTTTTAACCTCCAACAGCACTGATAGTCTGGCTACTGCAAAGCTTTTGCTGGGATATTTGTCTACTTCCCTAGAGTATAAGCAACCCAAGATCCAAATCATATGTTCCTCCCAATCAGAGCCCCAATAACCACACAGTGCAAGGAGATCAGTCTCAAGTGCTGCCTGCTCATATCTAATATCCCAGCTCCTTTCAGTTCCAAGAGAAGCCATGGCAAACTCTGGCCAGTCCTTAGCCTCATCAGAATGGCTGATGGCTAGAACTTAAGTCAGACTAAATAAGGTCAGTCCTGGATTTTTGCTGACAGAGAAGAGGCATTTCTTTCCCACAGGGGCCATGAACTTGATTGGTAGGCATCTAAAGGGCAGGTGACTATTACTGATGAAGGCCTAGATAGAGCATAAGCCCAGGAGAAGGCCAACTTAAGGGACAGCAAAGCTAAGAGACAAAGAAACAAGTCCTAATGGTCATGAAGACTCTGGAATCAGCCATGCCTGCAGCCAGTGCCACACATTCCGGGTTTACCAATCAATTTCTCTTCTGTTTGAACTAGCCTCAAGTGGCTTTCTGTCACTTATAGCCATGAGTCCTGGACAAGCCTACCAGATTCCCTCGTAGTTACTCTCTCTTGCAATAATGAATACACCCTGGGCATGAGGACAGTGGTGATTTGCTTGGGGCTGTAGATCAGCTCAGAAAGGGGCTGAAACTTGGGTTTCATTCTCCTCTGCCAGGGATTCAACATTAGAACAAACCTGAAGCCACTTCAGAGTGAGATGCTCACTCAGCAATAACCCACCTGGCAGGATCCAGGCCACAGAGGCACAAATGAAGTCCTTCCATAGCAATCAATACACAGACTGCTTCAACTCAAAGGGAGTTTCCTATCCTGAATGATATTCAGAGTCCGTGGGGAAGACTAGGGGAAAGCTAAAGTTAAGCAGCTCAAGGTATCATCGCCATCTTGTCCATTCACCCTGCCCTGCTGCTGCTGCTGTTATAGTCAGCCTCAAGTCCTAACACTCAGTCAAGTGCCTCTGAGCTGCTTACCACAGGACATGCGGGAAGTATGCCTTAAAGACACCCTTGGATCCTTACCGTAGCCTGGCAGGGGTGGTTTGCCTCAGGAATGGTAAATTAGTTAGATTATTAACTGCTGTGATGAAATACCATGACCAAAAGCAGCTTGGGAAGGAAAGGGTTTATTTGGCGTACACTTCCACACCCATAGTCCATCACTGAAGGAAGTTAGGATAGGAACTCAAATATAGCAGGGGAAGCTGGAGGCAGGAGCTCTTGCAGAGACCATGGAGTGCTGCACAGGCTTGCTCCCATGGCTTGCTTCTTCTGCTTTCTTACAAAACCCAGGATCACCAGCCTAGGGTGACATCACCCACATGGGCTGGACCTTCCCACATCAATCACTAAATTAAGACAATGCTCTACAGGCTGACATACAACCCAATATTATGGAGGAATTTTCTTAATTGGGGTTTCTTCTAGCCTGTGTAAAGCTGACATAAAATTAGCAATCACAGTAACTGTGGGTAGTGAGAGGCCTAGGACCTTTTACAGTGCTGGATGTTATTGAGTAATCCTAGGACAATCTCCTTCAGTTTGCAGCTAACTTTTTGCAAAGAATTAGTTTGTAATTTTGCTGTACTGATCCTTGTGAGTTTGGTCTGTACATGCTTAATAAGTATAGTAGATATTTTTGTGTTTCTATGACCAAATTATGTGATAGGAACAATTTAAGACAGGAGAGACTTATTTGGATTCACCATTTCCACACATCATGGTAAGGATGGCATGATGAAGCACCCCATTCTACAGCAGCAGGACCATGTGGCTGAAGCCCTCACAGCACGGTGGACCAGGAAACAGAGACAATAACAAGAACCAGGACTGGACCATTACTTTCAAAGGCCCAGCCCTACTGATCTGCTTCCACCAGAGAAGCTCTACTTCCTAAAGACTTCACAGCCCCTAGAACAGCACTCCATCTGGAGACTGCATTCAGAATATTAAGATGCTGCACTGGCTGCTCACTGGCTGCTATATCCAAACTGTGGCATTGGTTCTTGCTTTGGGCTAGTAAGTGACCATTTTTATAAATATTCCATATGTGGTTGAAGATATACATATATACATATATGTATATACATATATATATAACATTCTTTTCTATATTGTTTTGTCAAAAGCTTTCTATACTTGGTGTCTTGGAGCATATGTTTGTTTGTTTGTTTTTCTGAATTTTGCCACTTTTGAAAGCATTGTCTACATGTATTCACTCATGTCCTCCAAGGATGGGCCTGCCATGTTCATCAGGGTTGCACCCATGAGTCACACACTGTCATGCTATGGGGTACGTAAAAGGGGAGGCAACCAGCAGCAGCTGAAGCTTGTCTTTCTTAGAATATTTTCTGCCTGCAACTTCAAGCCTTAAACCCACATTCTGGGTAAAACACAAGGTGTTACAACTTTATACAACTTGTGTCACCATCAAGACACAATCCTGGAACAATGATAAAGCACCTGTGTGGGTTTGCAGAAAGAGTTCTGTGCACATAGTCATTCAGATTCACAGCACTTTTGTTGTTGTTTGTGTTTTGTTTTAGGGTTTTTGTTTGTTTGTTTTTGTTATTTGAGACAGGGTATCACTGTGTAGCCCTGGCTGACCAGAACTCACTATGTAAACCAGGCTGGTCTCAAACTCATAGAGATCCACCCGCCTTTGCCTCCTGAGTGCTAGAAATGAAGGTTACATCACTCAAGCTTAAATCTACAACTCTTAACCCTCTTCATAGATATATTTTCCATCAGAAACAAGTGATGCATACTGTGTCCAAAATGACTCTAATAAAATGGAATCTTTGGATCTGTGAATATTCAAATGAAAATAAACATGTGTAATTCAAATTTTTTAAGGAACCAGATAAAAACGCTTGTTCCAAATGTGTAGAAAGTGAGAATTAGAAGGCTCCTAGAAAGTAGCTGCCGTTCAGCCAGGTATAGTGGCCACACATTTAATCTCAGCACTCAGGAAGCAGAGGCAAGTAGACCTCTATGAGTTTGAGACCAGCCTGGTCAACATAGTGAGTTCAGGTCAGCCAGGGCTACAGTGAGTCCCTATCTCAAACAGAACAAAGCAGTGCAGCTGGAGCTGCAGGTCAGGGCAGCAGCAACTCCAGCCCTGTCACTGGTGTCTCCTTTTCATCTTCCCCATAGACAGCCATTGTTTGTAGGGTCACACCCCTAGAAAAGCGGGCTCATCTGAGTAACTCCCAACATGGAGAGAGTGCTGGAGGGCGCAGTGATTTGCAGATGTATGTGATTATCTGGATTGCTGCTTTCATTTAGTCTTTTTCTAGAAACAAGAGACTTCTACTGGCCAAATTCAAATCTCTGCTACTGGGTTCTCATTCCTTCATGTGAAAGCAAACTGAAAAGGAACCCCCTAGCACAGTCAACTCTGTGTGCTCTCTTGATTCTCTTTCCTTTACAGTACTAGACACTGACTACAAGGCCCTGGACATGCTGGGAAAGTGCTGACACTGCAACCTTTATAATGTTCCCAGGCCTATGATGATCCTAGGATTTTTAGCACTCCATTTGTTCTCACATTCCACTCTGCAGCCCCTAGATTTCCTCACCCAAAAGACATTTGTTCCAAGATACTCAAAGGCCAGAATGGATATCAAGGGTCCTTCTGCCAAAGGCCCCAACAAGGGGCATCAGCTCTACCTATGACCACCAGGTAGCAAGGGCAAAGTCCTGAGGACTATAAAAAGAAAGTGATCAGTTCCACTATATATGTGAGAAAGGGGAAATTTCCGGGGAGCATTTTAACTGAGCTTTATAAGACAAAAAGAAGCCAGGCAGTGGCAGGTGAATCTCTGAGTTCGAGACCAGCCTAGTCTATAGAGCAAGTTCCAGGACAACTGGGGCTATACAGAGAACCCCTGTCTCGAAAAAAAAAAAAGTGAAAATAATTTTTTAAAAGGCAACAAGGAAGAAGGAAGTAATATTTGTAGCAGCTGAAACAGCTTGTATAAAGGCAAAAAATATGTGAGTGTGCATAGTGGACAGAGAATAAGAGCAGATACAACAGCCCTGTGGGATCCAACTTCCATCATGGTCCCAATAGGACTAAAAAAGGACCCAGGAATCCATTGGAACTGGAGTTTATCCAAAGAGTCTCAGTCCTGCCTTAAGGTTCAGAAACTCAAGAGTCCCAAACCCCAAGGCAGGTTCACCCAAGGAACAAACACCCGAAAATGTGGGGCTGCCTGAAGAAGGACCCATCCTATGTAAACCGTGTTTGTACAGCTCAGCCAAGTCCCTGGCCAAACAGATAACAATAGGCCCTGGGTAGATTTTCAGACAAGACTATGACACAGTCAAACCCAAAAGCTTCAAAGATTGGCATGGTGGTGGAAACACAAATATCAACTGGCTTTTCTAGCATGCACAGTGCTGTCTTCCATCAGCCAGAGATGTTTTCCCCCAGTGAGCACCGGCCAGTTCTATCAGGAGAGGTAGGGCACCAGTCAGCACACTGTAAATAAACTATGGCTCATCTTTACAGCAGAAAAAAAAAAAAGCAGTAGTTCTAATTCTACAGATCTGGAAAGATTCTCAGACATGTAGCAAAATCAGGCAAATTGCAGCATATATGGTAATCTCAGCTATAGTAAATTCAAAAAGTGTGTGTGTGACCTGTGTGAGCATATAACAATCTGTAGAAGCCCCAACCCCATGCAGTATCATTCACACATTAAAGGCTCTATGATGTCATCTAACTTTATCACAAGATCCACACACCCAAGAACTGGACTATAATAAAAACTGATGGGATTTATGTAGAATTTTAAACAGTGTGATAATAAAGATGAACTCACTCACTAACATGAGGGGTGACTGCTGTGTACAGGATTCTATCACCAGCCCTGAAGATGGCTCATGAATCCTTACAATAGAATCCCTGATCTTCAGATTTCTATGAATTCCAGGCCAGCCTGCTCTACACTGAGACCTTGTCTAAAAAAAAAAAAGTTCCTGCCCTTGTAGTACTTGTGTCGTATGAGTCACTATTGGGGAGGGAATGACACAGATAGACAGGATCAGAAGAAAAACATTAATGCTATCTGTATTTTTAATTTTTTAATAACATGAAGCAACCTACTAATTGAATAATTTAAAGCGTTTTTTTTTTTTTAAGTTTTCATTAAGAGGTACCTTTGGGGCCAGAGAGATGACTCAACAGTTAAGAGCATGCACTGCTCCAGCACAGGGCGCAGCTCTGGCTCTCAGTTCCACACCAGACAGCTCACAGCTACCTGTAACTCCAGTCCTGGTATCTGATGCCTTTTGTCTCCATGGGCACTTCATACATACAAACATGCAAACACGAAAACACACACACTTAAAAATAAAATAAATCTTTAAAAAGAAAAAAAGATACCTTTTCCTTTGAGGTATTGAGTCTCCAACCAAACCATTGTTTGTTTTTAATAGTTTTAAATACACATGTGCAAACAGCTAGAAGAATGGAGCTTGAATGTTTCCACTGAGCAAAAATGACAGATGGGAGAATGAACAGGTTTTAATACCTCTGATTTATATACTACATATATATGAGAATATAATCAGAATACCCCCATAAACATGCATAATCTTTATGCTTTGTGTATCAATACAAAAGATCAAATTAAATTAAAAAAAATACTGTTGACACCATGTAGAGGAACTTGCTATGCTCTGTCACTAGATCTTCACAACTATACCAAAAGGTAAGAATATCAGTTGTTTTAGAGATCAATACTCATTCAGAGCTGACTTCACCTAAAAGGAGCAAGTGGCAAAGGCAGGAGGGAAGAAAGCAGACACTCTTAATGAACAGCCTAGGGATGCTGTTAAGAGTTCTACAGTGTGGAGGACATTTGGACTAAAAGACAAGAACTGTCCACCCAATACTTCCAAGTGCTGAGGTAGGGAAAAGGGTATTACAGATGGAGAAACTACCTGCTGAGGTCACTCAGGAGGCAGAAGAACGGCTGTCAAACCTGTAAAGTACATTACCTTCCATGGCAAAGGAGAAGAAATCAAGTTGGAAATGGGGTTAAAGTTCCTAGTCTATTGGCCCTAAAGTAGGAAGATGAGCCTGGATTAGCCAGGTGGACCCAGTGTGATCACTAGGGTCCTTATGAATAAAAAAGGTAGGAGGGTCTGTAGTGAAGTTTTGGTGTCTCTAAAAACTCAGTTATGTAAATAGGTTTTTGTTTTACTCCAAACTGTAGGATATGGAGCAGCTTTTAGTTTTTCCACAGCTAATAATTGCTTTGTGTGGCTCTGAGAGGGGCGTGGTCTCTGCCAGCTACAGTCAGTTTAGTTCTGAGGACTCGGAGAGAGTATACAGAGCCCAGAAGAAAGAAAGTTGCTGATTCTTTTGCTACTTAGCTGGACTTCTGGGTATCCTGACTATGAGACTGATATTTTCCAAAGAACCCAACAACCCTAACAAGTCAGAAATAGTCTAAAGAGGTCTGTATCCCCCGTCCCTTCTAACCTTCTTTCTCTCCTACCTAGGGCCAGAGAGTAGGAAGGTAGAGGCCTAAGAAACCCAAATAGAGTATAAAAACTAGTGTCTACAGGATCTGTGTCACAATACTACTAGGGATGGTCAAGACGCACTGCTAACCTCCACAGTGAGAGAATGTGTTGACCCCAAAACCTGGCTCTTAAATACTGTACTAGAAGAGGGGGAAGTCTAACCACCTGGCCAAGAAAGAACCACTGGTAATACGTTAGAATTACAGCTGGGCGGTTTGAATAAAAATGCCCCCTGAGACCATACGGAAAGGCACTAATAGGAGGTCTGGGCCTTGTTGGAGTGGGTGTGGCCTTGTTAGAGGAAGGATGTCACTAGGGGTGGGCTCTGAGGTTCCAGATGCTCAACCCAGGCTGGTATTCTCTCTTCCTGTTGCCTGCCAATCCAGATAACTCTCAGCTATCCCTCCAACACCATGACTGTCTGCATGCCATCATGCTTCCCACCATTGAAATGTGGACTAAACATCTGAATTGTAAGTCAACTGCAATTAAATGCTTTCTTTTATAAAAGCTGCTGTGGTCATGGTGTCTCTTCACAGCAATAAAACTCTAACACATGCAGGATTGTTTTGCTTTTGTTGTGAGGTGTGTTGGTGTGTTTGTGTGTGTGTGTGTGGTGTTTTAATGTGGGTTCTGAGGATGGAACCCTGGTCCTTGTACTCTCTAGGCAAGTGCTCTACTGTTCTATTTACTGAGTTATCACAACTACCCACCGCTTTATTCTTCTCTAGAGTTATGTCATAGACATTTGCCATCTTTAAGTAGCATTTTGTTTTGTGTTTTAGTGTTAAAAGGAAATTTTCCTTGAGTGTGGTGGCACATATTTTTAATCACAGCACTTGGAGACAGAGGCAAGCACATCCCTGTGAGTTCAAGGCCTCGTGTACATACTAAGTTCCAGGCCTTCCTGGGCTTCATAGTAAGACAGACAGACACACAGACAGAAAGACAGAGAGAGAGATAGAAAGAGAGAGAAAGAAAGAGAGAGAGAGAAAGAAAAAGAGAGAAAAAGAGAAAGAGAAAGAAAAAGAGAAAAAATAAAGAGAGAAAGAAAGAAAGAAAAAATGAGAAAGAAAGAGAAAGAGGGAAAGAAAGAAAAAGAGAGAAAGGAAGAGAAAGAAAGGAAGGAAGGAAGGAAGAGAGAGAAAGAAGAAAGAGTGATAAAAAGAAAAGAAGAAAAAGAAAGAGGAAGGAAGGAAGAAAGAGAGAAAGGGAGGGAAGAAAATTTTTCCTAGGCCAACTACACTGAGTAGTGTATATTTAAGCAAAACCAGAGGTGATTCTGAGGCTGTCCGCCATCAGACAGCTCTTATAGAACAAAGGCAAGACATAGAAAGCAAATAAACTGGCTCTGACCTCCTCAATCAACCTGTCAGTTGGTTACAGATTAACTAGTTGTTTACAACCTAGTTAATTGGTTACTAGAGCTCTTACAACCACCCAAAACCCTACTATTGCCATTAAACTTCTTTACCGGCTTGGTATGCTGGGCCCAGAGCAGCTATCCAGGGCAAATTAAAGGCCACTACAAAATATTGGTCAACATTATCTTGGCAAAATGGAGATGCCACACAGTTCACTCTTCTCCAGTTGTATCTCTGTCATTTGCCTTATGTTCCTGGTACCACATTTTCTCATATTCCTATAACTGACTCATTAATATTGCTCAACAGGATCCACTGAATAAACATATCATCCTACCACTTATTTGAGCTGTTTACTGTTTGAGGCAATTAAATACACCCTGCTGTGCCAGGGTGGGTTGATACACCTTGTCCCCTTCTCTGAGCAGAAGGAAAGGGGGAATGGGAGGAGGAGGGCTAGGAGGAGAATGGAAGGAGAGAAGGTGGGATCAGGCTGTAAAGAGATTAAATGAATAAATAAATGGAGAAAAATAATGCTGCTGTGAACAGCTATAAAAGCTTATTGGGATGTGATACATATCATATAAAATTTACCCAATAACTAGATTATAAGTTCATACAGTTGTAAAAACCTCACCACCACCAAGTTTAGAAATACTTCTATCACTCCCAATAGGTCCTTCATGACTGTTTGCAGCCAATCTCACCCGCCATAGACCACAAATCATATCTGGCAGGTTGACTTTTCTAGAAATTTCATGTAAGTAGGTACAGACAATAAGAGTCTTTTGTATCTGGCTCCTTTCCCAGTGCACAATGTTTTGAGGCTCATCCGTTTTGGTCCATGTTTGATCCTTCTTAATGCTGACGACTGCTCCACTCAGGCCTTTCCTTCTTATTACCTAGTAGGTAACAACCTGGTTGAATTTCAGGTTCTGACCAAGAGATGCTCTAAGAATGTTTGTGTGCAAAGCTTTGTAGGGACTTGTATTTTCATTTCTCCAGTAGAATTAATGGGACACAGAGTAATTTTATGTTTGATTTGTTTTTAATTTGAGAACATTGTTCCCAGGCTGGCCTCAAATGTGTAGTTGTTCTGCCTCAGCCTCCCCAGTGCTGGGACTATAGACATATACCACCAGGCTTGGCTATATGTTTGGATTTTTTTTCTTTTTGAAGTGCTGGAGATGAAACCCAGATCCTTGCCTATACTCATATGTTCTGGGAGACTATTAAAATTTACTAATAATTATCTTTTAGTAAAGCTGCTGTTAGTCCTAAGCAGCTGTATAACCAAATTAACACACAGAGACTGGGATTTTAGTTAACCTAGAACACAATAGTTACTCCCTCCTAAATCTCCAAGCCCTCCCAGTTTCCTAACATTTAGATTTCCCACATTATACTTGCTTTTTGTGATAATTTAGGTCCAGTCCATCTCTCCACCTCGTTCCATGATCTCTACTCCAGCCCTGCCTTCTACTCTCCTTTCTCTCTTCCAAGTTGTCTCTCACCTTTTCTCCTCCCACTCATTTCCTGCCCTCTGGCTCCTCCCAGCTCAACATTGTGTCTAGTTGTTTTATTTTGTTTACACAGAGTTGAGACAGGATGCTTAGAATAAATATCACAATACAAAATATCCGGATTGAAACCAGAGAGTGGGTGGGGGGAAATCAGCATTTGAATTAACAAGAGTAAGGTGTATACATTCCAAAGGAACATTATACCAACACTCATAGTGTTCTACAACTGAGTTATTCCCACAGCCTGTGTTTAAACAAACAAAAACAATGTAATTGGCAGACAGCTCTTCAGTTTCTACCCTGCACACTATTCATATTAACGTGAACTAAATAAACTTGTTTTCCAAGGTGACAGAGCCATTTTTCACTCACTACTTCTGTCAGAGCAGAATTAAAGATGAGTAGTAGGAGGAAGATGGTCTCTTTAGGGGGTGCATGAGTAGGTGGAAAGGCCAGATGTGGAGAATTCTAAATGAATTTTCCACAGCTTATCCATGATTAGGGATACTCAGGGATATAAGGATTTAGAGAAATACCACCACCACCCAGTTGTAAGATGCTAGACATGTTTTCAGCCTACCTAAACTCCACATTCATGTCTGAAACAGGTACCAGTCTGGGACTGCTGGGAAGGAGTTCAGAAACATTTTGAGTTAACAATGGACTACCAGGGCTAGTGACACTCAAGCTCCCATTACTGTGAGTATCAACATCACCATGGCTGAGAGACATCAGCTCTTGAGCCTTTAGTAGTGGTTGGCCGGAAACTCAATGTGTATACAGCCCAGGCTGGTCTCTAATCCAGGATCCTCCTTCCTCTACCTCCTAAGTGCTGGAATTAAGGGTGTGGGTCACCTTGAACTACATCAAGGTTCTGTGTATGGACAAGGGCTGGAAGGAAGTCAAGAGCCATTTAAGTCTTTAGTAGTGGATACTCCAGGAACTTCCTACTTTAAACACAACTGGGAACTCTAGATGTCTTTTTTTTTTTTTAAGATATATGTAACTAAGGGAAACACTCACTCCACCCAAGTGTATCACTAGACAGACATCCAGACTGCATTTACATAGATCCAAGTTTGATTTGGTGGACCTCTCTAACACAGAATAGGATGTAATCAGTTTTGCTCCATCCCCTCCTCAGTGTATTACTACCTGTCTTCCACATGCCTAGTGAAATCCCAGAAGTCCCCCAAAACACCTCAGTCATCTGAAGGGGTAAAAGGGATACAGGTGGAAGAAGCACCTTTGGGATAAAAAAGACACAGGTATAAGGTTCAGACTGACACCTATTAGCAGGTTATTCTTAAGCACAAAGGCAATCAAAGCTCCTGGGCTCCAAGCGCTGTGGCAAGTGAAAACTGAAAGGTACTCATGGTAGTGAAATCATTCCCATTAGCAGGAAGACTGTATCCAAGGCAGGAAGTGAGAGAAGAGACGCCTAACTTGATTCTCCCAATTCCGTTTCAGCCCTTGTCTACACACACACACACACACACAGAACCCTGATGTAGTTCAAGGTGACCAACACCCTTAATTTCAGGAGGATCCTGGATTAGAGACCAGCCTGGGCTACATACACATCAAGTTCCAGGTCAACCTGAGCTGCGTAGTTAGACCTTAACTCAAACAGGGAAAAAGTGGGGAGGTGGGGGGAAGGTTTTTAAAAATCTGACATAGGTGTCACCTCTATCTGGCTAGAACAAAGCATACTGTTTGACAGGTGGCAAATATGTTTTCGTATGACCACAAAGTTCCAATAGAGAAATAAAGCCAGATGTAAATAAGGCGACCCAACTCCACATGCTACAATCACAAAGATACTTAATTATATGTCACATAACAAATGTCACCAGAGTTGTTTTTTTAAATAAGCATTTTTGGTTTTTTTTGGAATCCACCACCGGACCAGTTTTATCCTAAAACCTCATTACCTCAGGTCTACTCGAGCTGCATTACCTAAGCTGAGGAATGGGTTTTCTGGTACACACTCTGAGTTGTTAGCTTTTTGTTGTATGAAAAATTTTGAGAATTTCATATGTGAATGCTGTGTTTACATCATTTCCTCTCCTTTCTCTAAGTTCTGTGTCCCTCCACGTTTATTTTCTTCTTTCTTTTTCCTCCTTTATTTTCGATAGGGTCTCATTATGTAGGTCAGGCTGGCCTCCAATTCATAGAGATTCACCTGTCTCTGCCTTCATAGTGCTGGGGTCAAAGCTGTGTGCCACATCCCCAGCTTATTCATTAGTTATTACTGTATAAATTTATCAGTGTGACCTGGTGGACTTCTTTTAGTGTTAGTCCTATGTTTGTAAGAGCTGACACTTGGAAGTGAATAACCTATTGGGTTCATGCCTGGAGAAGACTTCCTAGTTCTTTGTCTAGGGATGGGACCTTGTGAAATTTCCCCCATTCAGATAGGCGTGTCAACTGGTGCTGCCAGTTTTCAGGTCTTATTTAAGCAGCCATACCATTGTGCAGCTTTCTGTCATATACAGAAGGAGAAAACTCCTTTTAAACATATTATCTGCTTGCATCTCAAATTCAAGGGCTAGGAATGGATCACTAGCCTTCCCCTCACTCAGTGGAAACCAGAAAACTGAGATATCTCTTCTTGCCCTAAACCTGTCCCAAGTTATAAGGTCAAGATGAAACAGAGAATTTGGAAGGCAGGGCAGGGTGTCTGTCATTTTCCTTGAGGAGTGCCTTCAAGGTTCACAGGAAGGGACTGGAGCCCAGGGACCCCAAGTCCCTCATCCAAAGCCACAGATGTCTTCAAAGACCCCAGCAGAGTCCAGTAAAGCCTCTTCACCCAGGATGAATGTCCATCTCCAAGATTACATAGAGTCATAGAGGGCAGGAGCATTATCCTCAGGGCCTAAAACTTGGCTAGAGTTATGGCCAGAGTTGGAAGGTCAAGGCCCTTCCAACAGATCCCTCCAGTGCCTCTCACAGGGCCTGCCTACAAAGCCTATCACCGTTTTGTAGGAAAGTGGATAGGGAAAAGCACTTTGAGGTACTCACCAGAGCCTAACAAACAGTATCTGACTTTCTAGTGCCTGGCCAAACTGTCTCATTACTTAGGGCTGACCTCATGCTTCTGGAGAACTCAACCCACCCACAGTCTGTGTGCAGCCTCTCATGGCTCAGTTCTGCTACCAGCAAAAGAAAGTCAGCCTAGGGGTGTGTGGAGAGAGGAATATAGCACAAACAGCCCCTGCCCCTGCCCATCAGAGCCTTCCCTCAGGAAGCTGAGAAAGCCATGCCCACCTGTCTCCAACAGATGAGTATATTTTATGATAAACAAAACAAAAACTTTCATACTCTGGCTATCTGCCTGCTGCATTCCAGACTCTCAGAAAGTGAACAACAGGTAGTTCAGCTCCATTGGAGGTGCTGGAAGATGTCTGTCATGTCTTCTTCTGCCTCAGAGAAAGCTGGAGAATTCAAGGCCAGGCTGCCTATGTTCAATGACAAAAAGTAAATGTTTATTTAGCCCGGACCTGGAAGTCACCTACTCTGTTGTTTCCAAAGTCACTAACACCAATATCTCCTTCTGTGTAGAAGCCATGTATGTACTTAAGAACAATTAAAACTCCTTTGTGACCTTTTTCTCTACTCTAAGACTTTTTTCTGGGTCAGATACCTTCTTACACTTGAATAAGGGGGGCAACGGGAAGCAGCAACACATGTAGTTGTGTTCCACGTTTTTCTACACATGCTCCTTCTACATCCTTCCAAGACCTCTCTGTACCATCATCCATTCCTTCAGGCTGCAGGAACTGGACAAGGCATTTGCTCTTCATGTAAACATTTTATTCTTGGGCTGTCAAATGGATCAGCAGGGAAAAGCACTTGCTATACAAGCCCTGACAGTCTAAATTCAATCCCTGAAACCCACACAAAGGTGGAAGACCTCACTACTGAAAGTTGTCTCCTGACCTCACCACCAGTGTTGCAGTGTGTGTCATAGACAGAGACACACACATGAGCAGGGGACAGAGTGAGCATGCAAAAACACAATAAAAGTTTTATTAAAGCCTTATTCTCACTCAAACCAAGGGCTAAGAAACATGTGGAGGTGGGCAAAAGGCCTATTTCTTGTTTGCCTTCTTCCTTTTAGCCTGACCTAGAGGAAATAGACATAGCAACCAGAAGGTTTAAACTTTGTTTGCTGAAGTGTTTCTCAGAATAGGACTCCTTTTCCTCAGAGCTTGAGAACTTTGCATACATTGAAAATATGCAGGCATATTTCTATTCCATTTCTAGAATAATAATCTTCATCCCACTCTGGGGGACACCATGCTTGGGGTAAGAGCTCAAGTTCAGTATCAGCAAACCTGCCAGGCTTCTGTGGGAGACGCAAGCATGCCACCTCTTCTGTTTATCTTTGGTGTGTGTGTTCGGGGGTGGGGAGGGGGGGATAAAGGGTGAATTTGAACCTGAGTGCCAACACAAACTTTGAATAGGAACTATATTGCCAAGTGCAGGGTATTCCTCCCCAGCTTCAGGTCTCTACCAAATGATGGGAACTAGGACATGAAAAGAGCATGTAACATCTCTTCATGCCCTAACTTGACAATTGACGAGAACAGATATCGCTTTCTTGCTTCTGGTTCTTCCCCTGTACCTCCAGTGGGTTCTGTACAGCTCCCTGCAAGCAAAGCCACAGCGTTCCAATTCACTTCTTTTCAGCTCCCCACTGATGCAAACACCAACTTAGCCTGAAAACCCTTCTGTGTTGTGGTGTTTGGGAGGTCACCTGACCAAGAGTAATGGGGCCTGAGTACTAATTCTGACTGTCATATAGTCAGAAGTTCCATCTCTTCTTGGGGTCTCGTTTTCTTTACCTGTAAAGATAAAATTAGATGATCCCAAAGATTCTTCTCACAAATGACCTATTTCACTCACACATAACATTAACTGAGACAGAACCAAGTTCTGAGATTCCCGTGCCAGGCACAGCAAGGCATGTGGCTATGGCCTGCCACCTAAAGAAAGCTGATTAGCTGTCTACGGGACATATATGAGCAGGAGGGTCTCGGTCCTCTCTATGTTTGGTCTTCAATTGATGCATCTGTCTCTGCAGGACTGCTTGGGTCCAGCTTTTTTTGGCTTTGTTGGTTTCCTTGGGAGGCTCAGTCTCCATGTGGGTCTCCTTTTCCCTAATAAGAAGAGAAGAGACCGTCTCTGACATGAACTCAGTTGCCTGCTCTTTCATCACTTCTCCCCACTGGGGAGACCTTGCCAGGCCACAGAAGAAGAGCATCCAGACAGTCCTGATGGGGCCTGAATGGCTAGGATCAGACCTCCCTGAGGAGGACCACCCCTATCAGTGGACTAGGGAAGGGGGATAGAGGAGGAAGAGAGAGGAAGGGTGGGATCAGGAGATGAGGGAGGGGGCTTCAACCAGGACACAAAGTGAACAACTTGTAAATAATAATAACAGTAATAATAAGAAGAGCTGATAGCATTAGGGATCCTATCACTTTCTATTGTCACTGCACTGTATGGTACAGAGTGGGAAGCAAAATCAGCTCTTTCACCAGCCCAACCAACAAAGAGAAGGCATTTTTCTATCCCTCATTCTAGGTCACACTTCAGAAATGCTCTCAGTGCCTTTTTCTAAATTTGCTTTTTAAGCCTCTTTTCCAGGGAAGGACAAGACTACCTCTTTTCCCTCCTAGTAAGTCCTTTATTCTCCAGGGTTTTACCAAAGAGAGAAAATGCTGTCCATTTCAAAACACTGAATACACTATTTTTCAATTTGCACTGTCTCTGTATTTCAATATATATGCCCCCAAAAGAGGAGCTTCATGAAAACTGGCCCAGAGAAAGAATTTCTGGCCCAGTCCTCAACACCACCTAAGCAACTAAACAGCCCCACCGCCCCCAGTTTCTGAATACCTGTTGGACCTGCTGTGGTTCTCCACTACTCACTACCATAGAAGTATAACCGTGAGGTTCCTCCCTGCCTGTCAAGGTTTGTGGGAGGATTTCAGCCTGAGGAAAGAGCTCCAGAGCGCTGTGCCAACCGAAGTCATTGGGTCAAGCTGGGCTTTGATGGGATATAGCGCATACCCCTGTCTCCCTCAGTTTTTCTTGCTGATGACCCAGTAAGGCCAAGGGAAAGTGGTGGTCCCAGACCGTAAACCCCAGTGCAGCCAAGGCTGCAGGCGGATGCATGCATCCCAGTGGTTCCAATGCGACCTGCGCCCACGAGATCCTCACTGTCCCGCAGAGGTAAGATCAAGCTGGATCACCGGTTTAGGTCCCCACGCTCGAGCGAAAACAAGGCCCAGCCATTGCCTCACCCAGCCCTTCTCTGCACAGCTACCCACTCCCCGAAGCGCCGCCCGCCCCTCTTCGGCTGCCACCAATCAGCGTCCCGAGCGGCGCCCGCGGAGTCAGGTCGGCAGCCAGTGAGCGCCAGAGTCCAAGGAGGCGCCTCACCCGCCCCCTCGCAGGATGCCAGGCGCCCCGCAGCTGGCTAGGTGGGCGCAGCGCGCGGGGCTGGAGAGGAGCGCGCGCCCGCCTCCGCTCCGCCCCCGTCCGGGGGCGCGAGCGCAGTGGCCCCGGCGGAGGATCGCAGGGGGCAGGGCCGAGACAGCGAGGAGGGGCACGGGGGAAGTGGGAGCGATAAAAGGAGGCTAGGCTGCCCCACCTCGTGACAGGCCGGCCGGCAGGCTCCTACATCCCTTCCTCCGGCCTGTGCCGGCGGCGGTGAGGCGCACGGCCCGCTGCCGGCCCATGGAGGCTTTCCCTTGGGCGCCACGCTCTCCCCGCCGCGCCCGCGCCTCCGCGCCTATGGCGCTCGTGCCCAGCGCCCGCTACGTGAGCTCCCCAGGCCCGGTGCACCCGCAACCCTTCAGCTCCTGGAACGACTACCTGGGGCTAGCCACTCTCATTACCAGGGCTGGAGACCGCGGCTCCCCGCACGAGGAGCCCGGGCCCACAGCGGCGGGACCCACGCTAGGGCCTCCCGAGGACGACGAGGATGACGATGGCGAAGAGCCGGGAGCCGGGGACAGCTACCTGGGCGGCGCGTTGGAACTGCGCGCGCTAGAGCTGTGCGCCAGCTCGGCTGAGGCCAGGCTGCTGGAGGAGCGCTTCGCTGAGCTGAACCCTTTTGCAGGGCGCACTGCCGCGGTGCTGCTGGGCTGCGCGCCCTCCACCTCTGCTGCCTCCACGGCCGAAGTGACGCCGCACGAGGAGCCGAGCCCTGCGTGGGCGGCCGAGCCTCGTCTGCACGCGGCCTCCGGGGCGGCCGTGGCGCGTTTGATGAAACCGGAGCTGCAGGTGTGTGTGTTCTGCCGAAACAACAAGGAGGCGGTGGCGCTCTACACCACACACATCCTTAAGGGCCCCGACGGCCGGGTGCTGTGCCCGGTCCTGCGCCGCTACACATGCCCCCTGTGTGGCGCCAGTGGCGACAACGCACACACCATCAAGTACTGCCCGCTCTCCAAAGTGCCACCGCCCGCCGTCCGCCCGCCGCCGCGCAGCACCAGGGACAGCCTGCCCAGCAAGAAGCTGCGTTAGGGAGCTGCGAAGGGCTTCGGACACTTGAAGGCACGCTCCTCTCGCCTGTGAAATGGTCTTGGTTTTACTGAAAACGGAGGACCCGCAGCACTTTCCTGTGGAGTGGTCGAGTCTTGTCTCTAGTTTCTAAAGCGCACAGCCAGAACGGTGAGGGCTAAGCGGATGTGCCACTGGCTGAAGTGTGGTGAATCAGGCGCCGTTTACTATATATACGTCGGCCCATTTTCGGCACGCATCAGTATGAAATTCTCTGATCTTCGATGTTTCGTTTTATGGAGGCACTTTATTAGAGCTAGAGTATTTTTAATAGCCTCTGAACTGAGTGCAAAACTACAATTTTATGGAATGTCGGCAAAAATACTATTTTATTGTGATGCAATTTATCCTTAATTTTGATTGCAGGTAAAGCAATTTAGTACACTTCCAGTATTGAGAGGGTGTTCCTCCTCGTGGGTTGTTTGTCCTAGATGGGAGACGTAAAGGAACAATCTGTAGCAGGTAGAATACAGTTCCGTATCCTTTTTATGTATCAGGTAATTCTACTGAATTAGCAAGTAGATCTCCCGCCCTTAAAATTGTGCCAAGTCTTAATCATATTGTGTACATGTTTGGAAATGGTGCTGTGTAAGAGATGTGTATTTATAGTGACAGTATATGAATCCATTAATCTCCACTGTAATTCCTACTTAGCATTTCCTCTATGCACCACCCTGACTCTTTATGTTTGATGCTAAGGTCAGAAAGGAGGAAACCTAAGGGAGCAATGTTCCTCAGTAAAAAATGGGAAACTATAGATAATGCAATAACCTGAGTTCCGGAAGGTTCTACTCTGAGCTGCCTGCCTCCAGATACACAGGTGTACCATCTCAAGATTCTAATGTGTTGGATTCAAGTGTCATAACCTCCTTGGTGGTGGGGTTCCACACTTAGTGGGAGACTGTCTGCTTCCAGAACTCCAAAAGATCTTCGTTCAGAATTTCCTAACCCCTTAGTACCAATACTCCTGTAAATCCATCATAGTGAATGCTGGATTATGGCACAAAGCTACCTACCATCAAGACAGAAGGAGGCCAACGATGGAGGTCAATAAAACAGGCACCAAGTATATAAAGCTTCCAATAGTCGGATCTGGCTAGGAATACTAGGAGTTAAAGACTGCCTTTCATATTAAGCAGCAACTTCACAACAAATTTATTTTCCATGTGAAAGAGGGTGATGGATAGCTGTGAGCCCTACTGGTAAGAGGTGCTTCATACCATATACAAGATGAGGTTGGTAGACATCAGCAACGAAGAAAACTCCATTAGTTATAATAGCCCCACATCCACTGGGCCTAAACCTAAACTTGAATAATAAAAGATGCCATAAGCATGACCAAATCATTCAGCTCTTGTAATCCCATCAGATACTTTCCAAGGCATGTATGAGTGCCAGTACAATTTAAATACATGAGCTGAACCAATGAGTCCATGCACCTAATGCCAACTTTTATTTTCTGACCTCTTACCAGATTGGCATTCCTGTCCCCTGGTGTGGAGGGCTCCATTGAGACAGCTCTCAGTAGAGTACATCTAAGCTCAAGGACCAGAGTTCGATCCCAGCACCCACAGGAAGATATGGGAAGGTGGTGTGTATAATCCCAGTGTTAGTAAGACAGAGGCCAGCTTTGCTACATGGGTGACCTCCACATCTGAGTGAAAAACCCAATGTCAAAATGTTAGGTGGGCTCATGAAGAGTAACATCTGAGGCTGACCATAGTCATCTGCAGGTTTTGATAACTTTTTAAAGCCAAAAGTAGCTGTGGTCAAACCCCTGAGGAGGGGCCCACTAGCCAGGCAATCTAGCTCCTGGTTTGGAGAACTCCAGATTCAAAGAAACACCCTCTTTGAGGTGGACTGATTGAGGGCACCAACTGACCTCTGGCCCCCACATACTTGCACCCAGAACATGTCCACACAAAAACGTATCCCGCATCACGTTCTTCACCTGACGCCAAGTTCTGTTTCCCAGATAACAAATACTGAAAGTCTACAATATAAACAAAAACAAGCAAAAAAAATAACATTTCCGGTTTTCTAGAGAAAATAAACATAGGCCTCCTCCTCCCAAAAAATTCTTAGGGCCAGACACTGTGTGTGCCTTTAATCCTGGCACTCTGGGGGCAGAGGAAAGCCAAGTAATCCTTGGAATTATACTTTATAAAGGTTTTTGCAAAAATGTTTAGAGATCCAAGTTTAGGGCCATATAGCTCAGTAGTAGAGCACTTGCCTAGATAGAATGCACAAAACCTTAGGATCAATACCCATTATTGTAGAGAAAAAAAACCTTAAAACTCAAAGTTTAATTGTACAACAGTGTGATATGGTTGGCTTCTGCTAAGAGTGCACTGTGAATCTGGCTAGACCACAAAAAAGGTACAGCTCTTTATCAGCTCCATCATGGGCAGGCATAAATTATGCTGTGCTTTAGTCTGCTCTTGTTTATCCAAACTTGTTAATTCTAATGACTTTTTACTTTTTTTGTACTTTATTTTTTTTCTACAAAGTCCTTTTCATAAGTTAAATAGCTTTGATGAGAACTTTTGTCAGAAATATTAAACCAAAACGATGCATCAGAAATGTGTGTATTTCAGATTAATTTTGTTCTCTAAGCTTTTTGATAAGAACATTCTAATAGCTCAGTTCTATAAATAGAACAGCCAGAGTCTTTGGGAAAAACACAACAGATGAAGTGCAGTTTTCAAGACTGGGTCTCACCAAACAAAGTGGCATGGAAATTCAATATCTGCCTCACCCAGCAAAGTTCTGGGATTACAGCACCATGTGGTGCTGGTAGTTCCTGATTAACAATCCCACACATAGTTTTGACACCCACCTCCACCCCCAAGCTGGCACTCTACAGACAAGTATAATATACATCTGAAGGTTCTCTCCTCCTTCAAGCACAGCTTAGAAGCTGTAAGGCTTTCCATTTCTTTATAACTGCACAAGCCACAACGCTCACCTGGCACATCCAGACTAATCCACTTTCCTCTAACCTTAAATGTTGGGTGAGTGGTGGTGGTGGAATGTGGACTGTGGTAACAGAAACCAATGAGGTAGACCACAAAGCAACAGCATCAGATCTGTATCTACAGCATCAGTGTCTGGCTCACTAGTAAGTACATACATTAGCAGGCCACTGCCCCCAATAAACCTGTAAGTACTGTGGTCTGCAAGTACTTCTACTTGTTTTGATTGCCACAAGTTCCATGTGCGAAATCCCAGACTTTGGTAACATCAGACAGAAGCAGCTGATTAAGCAGAAAAGCATCAGTACTATTTGTTCTAGCCTAACAGCTTCAACAGTAGAAACTTTTAAACCATTGTTTAGTAATTTGTAAGCCTATACCTTTAAGTTTTTGACTATTGTTTTTTTCTAATTCAAGATGAAACCTAAACTGTTAACTCCTGCACATCATCTCATAGAACATTTCAAGGAAATGACAGTGTTCCATGAACAAGCTTGCTAGCTGCTATTTGCTTCTTGTGTCTAACAATGACAATTTTTAACAGCACTGATTAAAAATTCGCAGGAACTCAATATATGGAATATAGCACCATTAACAAATCAACACTAACACCAATTATGTAAGTATTTTATTTATCACCAAAGAAAAAACACAGCAGCAAGTTCTGTGTTGGCTTCAATAAGACCATGGTTACTCTAACATAGCTACTACACTCCAAAATTGAAGTCAACACAGTCATCACTACAAATTACTTGTTGAAATAATCTATCCTGAAGAAAGAAAATTAGGAAAAAGAATTTAAACAATTCCTCCAAACCACACATTTATAAATATTGTCATATTTAAAATGCTTAAAAGGCATGAATTAGTGGAAAAGCAGTTTTCTTTTGGCAACAGAAAAAAACAAACCCACAACAGGTTACCAAATGCTCTAGGAATCCAAAGCTGTGCTGTTCTGGACCTGCACTTGAGCAGCACTGTCATGATGATGACTACGAAATGCTTTATACTCACCTCTCTCAAGTAAAGTCTACGAAAACCCCATTACAACCAGTGTTTGCAATGTCTACACACTGATCAGAAGCTACAAACTGCCTAATATAGTTAACAGTAAATACCTAACAAGGTATGTTCCCATTACTATTCATGGGAAAGCTGTCAGATCCATTGGTTTAATGGGTTTTCAAATGTTTTGGAGAACCTTACCTTATTCCAAATTAATATCTGATATTTGAAAATCAAAACAAAACAAAAAGATCAATTGTATACCAAGATATGGTGTTAACACCTGAAGGGTTCACATTTTTATTTTTTAGTTTTTTTTTTTTAAACAAATGATTGATGAAATAATGCAACACCTTAAATTCCAGAAAATGGCATGGTTTTCCAACCTCCTGTGAATACAGTGCATGATCAATCTATTATATATGATTAATACAAGTTCATGCTTTTTGTGTTATGGTGAGACAACATTAAAGAATTTAGACTGGTTGAAGCACAGGTATATCCTTGAATGT
>CM053762.1:69992732-70089891 GCA_028658305.1 Pachyuromys duprasi
TTTTTTTTTTAAACAAATGATTGATGAAATAATGCAACACCTTAAATTCCAGAAAATGGCATGGTTTTCCAACCTCCTGTGAATACAGTGCATGATCAATCTATTATATATGATTAATACAAGTTCATGCTTTTTGTGTTATGGTGAGACAACATTAAAGAATTTAGACTGGTTGAAGCACAGGTATATCCTTGAATGTGATCAAACCTATTTAAGAAGCCACAAGTTTCTTGTCCTGGGACTTAGCGCCGTACTGTGGTCCATCCATCTTCATCAGTTTCATTCTTAGTACGACGAAGGGACTCCCTATCTTTCTCAGCTCTCCAGGATGCTTTCTCTTTCTCACCTTCTCGTTCTCTCTCTCTTGAAATAGCTGTGGGAGGAACACGACGAGGTAGATCCCGTTCTTCAGTCCTGTCATCTTTTCTGTCATCAGCACGTCTCCAAGAGCTTGCTAGAAAAGTTTAAAAAATTTCAAGTGTATTTTATGGGTTAAAAATAAACAGAAGCGAAGCCTACCTCAAAGTACTTGGAAAAATCAACAATGCACACTAAAAGCCCTACATTTTAATTATTCTGTGTCATTTCTGACAAAAGTATTTAAAATAAAAACTTGCAGACATCATTGAAAAAAACTGCAAACAAACAGAAATCCTTGGTCATGGAATATCTTAAGCACAGGATAATAAAATCAGAATGAAACGGTTAAATGAAAGGATTTCTGATTCTTGAAGTACGTTTATCAAATAAGTTATAAAATATGAGATTTTAAGTTACACATTCAGTACTTTTCTGATCCTGCTGAGCAAGTTGTTAAAAGTGTATGAGTAAGTAAGAACAGTGGACACTTTATAAGCTCACTACAAGAGCTTTTTAAAAATATTTATTTGTATAAGTGAGTTTGTGGAGGTCCGAAGACAACTTCTAGGGAGTTCATTCTTTTTTTCTACCATGTGGATCCCCAGGATTGAAATCAAGTTGTCAGGCAAGAAAAACCCTTCCTCACTGAATATCTCACCAGCCCTGAGTCTCCACATTTATACTCTAGTGTTCATCCACCAGGACCTTACAGAATATTGATTGCTTCTCCATTTTCACTAATATTAATTCCTGCTGCTTATCATTTAGTCTGTTGCTACATGTACCTTAGAGATGAGTTTACATCGTAATCTGACAACTAAGTACATTGAATTTACTATCATCAGTGTTCACATTAATTTGAAAGATAATTATATAAAGGCCCCGTCATGCCACAAAATAGTTCTCCAATATTCCAACAGCCAAAATGTCTCTACCTTCCTCTCTCTCTGATCTGAGGGGAGGTCCTCTCCGGTCTCTGTCATCTCTTAAATCCCTTCTTTCTCTCAGGTCTCTCAGATCACGACGATCATCTCTCTCCCGACGACGGTCATCCCTATCCCTATCATCACGGCGACTTGAATCTCTCCAGCTTGAAGATTCTTCTGCTGGTCCTCTTCTCCAGCCACCTTCATCCCTGTGGCCATTAAAAGTGACAAACTCACTTCTCATTCTTGACAAAATATGTGGCTGATTATAAACAACACACCAGCTGGATGGTGACGGCCAACATCACTAATCATAATCTAGAGTTTTGAGGCCAGACGAGACTACACAGGCAGCTCCAGAACGGCCTAGGACAGTTGCTACTTCCCCTAAAGACCCTACAGTAGCACAACCTATATTCCAACAGCTAGTTCACATGCTATAGAGAACTTTTCCTACTAGATTGCTAGTGGCAAAGCCGTTATAGCAGTGGGAACAAGGTAGGACTTTTAACACTAATAAAAATTGGGTGTACTGTCAACTGACTGTAAATCTCAACATAGGTGAATTGAATAAAAACTGAGTTCCAGGTCAGCCTAAGCTACACAGAAAGATGCCATCGTCTCAAAAACAAAAAAGGGTAACTTAAGGACAACTAGGCTGATTCACTGCTCTAAAAAGACAGTGCAGTAGACATATGGACTGGTTTCTTTACCATTTATGCAACCTGTAGGCAGCAGACTGGTTAAGGCAACATGTCCTCTCATCTCATTGTCTAGATTGGGAGGGGGATGTTAATCAATCACTCTATGTACATCTATGTGTTAAGTGAGGCCAGAGCATTATTTATCAAACATGATTTAGAATGTACAGCAGAGTTTAAGAAAAGCCAGTTAACACAGTAGGTCATTTCCAACCTGGGTCTTCTGAAGCGATCCTCCCGGTCTCCATCTCTCTCTCTGTCCCTTTCTCGTTCAAGGTCCTTGTCATTCTCCTCTCGATCTTGACTCTCTCTATCCTTCTCTTTGTCTCTATCCCATTCACGTTCTTCTGATGGTCTTGATTCTCGAGGTGGACCCCAACTTTCTTCTCTAGCCTTTTCTTTCTCTCTCCATCCACCTATTTTATAAAAAGCAGCAATTTTATTTTTAACATTAACAACTATATGTTGGTGTGGTGTTGAGGATTTAACACAAGGTCTTACGCATGCTATGCAAGTACTCTATCAACTGAGCTCATCCTCTGACTTTAAGAAGACATCTTGGCATTAATCCATCATCCTAAACACAAACTAAAGATACTCCCAATCCCATTTTTTAAGAAAGCCATGTATAAGGATGGAGAGATGGCTCAGAGGTGAAGAGCAGTAATTGTTCTTCCAAAGGTTCTCAGTTCAATTTCCAGTGACCACATAGTGGCAACCATCTATAATGAGATCTGGTGCTCTCTTCTGGTATATAGGCATACATGCAGGTAGAGGACTATATTTAAAAAAAATTTTTTTAAGCCATGTATATCTACAAACAGCTAGTCATTAAGGACTTTTGAGTTATGTATCTATATAAGCTTAAAACAGACTGGAAATGATGTTTCATAAAATAAAAAGACTCAAATTTTTCTGGTGCATACACTGATTATCAATATAAAATCTGTTCTAATGTTATTACAGACCACAAATTATGAATTCATACCCCCTATAATATTTTATCAAAGACTCTCCCCAGGTCTTGTCCTCTGTGATATTCCTCCATAATCCAGTCATAAAACAAGGATAAACCCTTTGATTCTGCCCAGTGTTTCACATGAAGCAGCAAGAAATCAAAGCAAGCTAAGTTCTCACTGTTGGTGCATCACATCTACAAAACTAATCATTGTTATACCCAACTTTCACATCAACAAGTGCAAAATTAGACTTAAATCCCATTTATATTAACTTGTGTAATCCTTGCCATAAGTTAAATCAATTCTCATTACTGCCAGATTCTTGATTTTTTTTTTTTAAAAAAACCAGGGCTTTATAGAGAAGCCCTGGCTGTCCTAGAACTTGCTATATAGACCAGACTTGAACCCTCAAAGACCTGCTGCCTGCAGAGTGCTGAGATTAAAGATGTGTGCCATCATGCATGCCATACTTGAAAATATTTGGGCTTTTTATTTTTTGGTTTTTTTCAAGACAGGGTTTCCCTGTGTAGCCTTGGCTGTCTTGGACTTGCTTTGTAGACCAAGCTGGCCTCAAACTCACAGTGATCTGCCAGCCTCTGCCTCTCAGGGTGATGGGATTACAGGCATACACTACCACACCCAGCTGCAAATATGTGTTAAAATTTTGCAATCACTCAGTTCAAGGGGGAAAAAAGTTGTCTCTTGACACATGTGATGCCAGCTCAGGTTGGTAGCACACTGCCTCCCAGGATCAGCCTTTTTACTATAAAAACTGTCCTTCAAAATAAATGTCTACTTATTTAGTACTGTGATTTTTGCTGGTTACTTCACTGTTCAAATGACCCCCAAGCATGTTTAACTACCTCTAATACTAAAGGGAAAATACAGTGTTAGACCAACTTTGCTCAAGAATGGTTTACAAGGACCACTGGCCATGGATTCACTACTGTAAGTCAGTACTTTTTCAAGTAAAGTGGCTTAAACAGATGTCAGAATATAAAGGCATGTAACCTTGTGTTTCTTCTAGAATTCCTCAGTTAACTCCTGGCAAGTTTTGTGGGGGTTTTGTTGTTGTTTTTCCAGATAGGGTTTCCATGTGTAGCCTTGGCTATCCAGGATTCGCTCTGTAGTCCAGGCTTGCCTCAATTCCAGAGATCTGCCAGTCCTTTGCCTTTGCTAGAATTACAGGTATGTGTGTACCATCCCACCTGGGGTGGTAACTTTCTATAGGGCACAATCATGATTTACTGAGAGTCTACCATACTGTCAACCCTATTTTACACATGGCATGGAAGTCACTTATCCTAAGGTCACAGAGTTAAATAGTGGAATATGGCCAAGGCTAAAAAGAACAAAAAGGTTTGCCACAGAAATCACACTAGTAAAAGCAAAAAAGGTGCTAATTAGCCCTGAACTCAAGGATTATTCTGAGTACTACAAAAAGAACTGGAGTGAAGAAAAAGTGACAGAAATCACTTGTAGGGCAAGAGCTCAAAAGAGCCAGACCCAATCAGGGTGTAAGGACCATCAAAAGGCAGATGAGGAGTTGAGGACTGGCTCAATGGTCAACAGCACACTGTTTTCTACACCCATATTATATTGCTCATAACTGCCTTTACAACTCTTATCTTACACATTTAAGAGTAGTTCACAAGAGCATGTGTATTTAGAGAAGGGGAAAACAGATAAGCATCAAGGAAGCACTCCCAGAGTTGGCTAGAAGAACAAAAACGAGCTCCTGAAAATGATCCCATGAGTGAACAGTCATATGGACAAATATTTAATGAAAATATTTATCTTAAAGCCAATGCATGGGCACTAAAAGATCTACGTGTGTGTTTGCACAAATATCGTACAACTGTCATTTAGCCCTACGACTTTATTTTTTACATGTAAACAAACACATCAAAAAGATCCCAAAAATCATCTAGCTTTCTAAATACTACATTCTTACCTGGCTTGACAAATGGTCTCCAGGGACCAGGTCTTGCATCATCACCCCGTCTGGAAATCCGATCATCATCCATATTTCTCCAAGGGCCCCGGTCATCATCTGCACCTCGCCTGGAAATTCTATCATCATCAGCATTCCTCCAAGGTCCTCGGTCATCATCCAACCCTCGCCTGGGACCCCTGTCATCATCCATTGCCCTCCTGGGACCCCTGTCATCATCAGCATTACGCCAGGATGACCGCTCATCATCAGCACCTCCTCGTCTTGGCGCCCGGTCCTCATCCATCCCACGTCTAGGACCTCTGTCCTCATCTGCTGTGCGCCAGCTTCCTCTGTCGTCATCTAGTCCCCGTCTGGGCGGTCTGTCGTCATCTAGTCCCCGTCTGGGCGGTCTGTCATCATCTGTGTGGCGCCAACTTCCCCTGTCGTCATCACCAATTCGCCTCGGAGGCCTGTCATCATCTGCATTACGCCAGGAAGGACGGTCATCATCTGCTCCTCTACGAGAAAATCTGTCTTCATCAGGACCACGTCTAGGACCTCTGTCGTCATCCAGGCCACGCCTGGGGATGCGATCATCATCTGGTCTAAGAGAAGATTCTCTCTCTTCATCATCCCCTAAGCGCCTCAGCCGGTCCTCATCTCTCCTGTGAGGTCTGTCATCATCCCGAGTTTCTCCTCGTCTCCACTCCCTAAGGAGCAACAAGGTAGAAGCTTTAAAACAGATTTTTTGAAAAGAACATGGATCCTTAATTTCACCCATTCTTACAAATCTCTAAGTCTAAATTCTTTAATTCTGGTCCTTTAAAAATGTTTTTGAATAAAAATCACAAAATTTAGCATCTTAAATCAACACATAGACTAACAAGTAGGTAACAACCTAAAAGAATTACATCTCCCCAAGAACACCTTATACAAACAGCTTACACAATGGGTTAATTTTACAAGGAAGTGAGGCAGAGTTGAGATTTCAAACAAGCTCTCCCACCTGCTGTCATTAAACAAAAGGCGAATGGACTTGCAAATTCTTCCCTGACTCCAAGGGAAGGCCTGGAAAAAGCCTGTCTTCCCCGTGCTGAGACTTGAATGACAAACAGCCACCAAAAGCGGCCCATGACAATTCTAAAACCAGGATCCAAAACAAAGCACACTGTTGCAGTGACTATACTTACTTCTCTGGTGGTCCTCTTCTCCACTCAGAGTCAACTTCTGGTCCTTTTCTCCATGTGCCTTCTGAATCTCTATCTCCCCAACGAGAGTCCTGAAAGCAAAAAGGCAACATAGAAGTTTTAATTCCATCTACTAGAGCATTTCTACTACTACAGCATTTTACTCTTTTTATTAAACAACCTCAAGACCCTAAAATAAGACTGGTTGGAAAGGGGTACACAACTGTAACTTCATCTCTTGGAGGCAGAAGAAACAGGATCAGGAGCTTAAGCCAACCTTGGCTTCAACTCCCACAAAATAAAAAACTAGACTCTGGAAAGAGTTCAGTTTCAAGCACCAACATACCACCAACATCAGATGGCTCACCAATTACCTGTTAACTCCAGCTCCAGTGAATCCAACTACTCAGCATTCACGTTCACATACCCACATTTAAAAATTTTTTTTGAAATCAATAAACAGTGTTTCATTTAAAGCTAAAACTGGTGGAAAGGGCTCACTAAAAGTATGTTTGCCTTTTGTTCTTAGAAATGAGCGCAAAACAAAGGAAGCTAAGACAGAGCAGACTTAAGGGTCACATGCTAGGAAACTGAAGCAAGTTTCAAAAGTGGAAGATTATGATTGGAGAGACAGGTAAGGAATCAGAAATGACACATGTACTAATTAAACCTGACCTATGAGTAAGTGATAACAGACCACCAACTAGAAGAATTCAAGAGATCATAGAAAAAAACCTCAATTTTTATACATTAAGTAATATCACCTAGAAGTCTGATTGTATTATACAGCACATTCTGAATGAGGATGGCATGGACCCAATAATCTCTTAAGTGATGGAGACACTGTAAATCCAAACAGGTGAAGTGAGAGAATGTCAAGTAGTTAGAAAAATTAGGCCACAATATTACACAAGAAAAGTCATTGCTGTATTTACATGTAATTAAAACAGGAGAAATACACAGGGTCTGGGAAGACAGCTCAGAAATAGAGGACTTGCCAGATAAAGAGTCTGGATTCGCTCTCCAGCATTAAAGAAAAAAAAAAAAAGTATAATTTCTTTACTCACTTTCCTAGAGAGTGGATCATCACCAAGTCTCCTCTCTTCCTCTCTGCGCCTTTCTCTTTCTTCAATTTCCAGCTCTCTTTGCCGCTTTTTCCTTTCTACTTCCTCCAGTTTCTTGACTCGCTCCTGATACTCTCTAAGTTCTTCCTCCCGTTTTGCTCTCTCAGCACGCTCTCTTTCTTCTCGCTCTATGAAATTTTGTCAGGTTACTCAAATGTGCTTTTCACCCATACCTTTCACTTACCATGAGGGCTACTTTTCTGGTATAAAGCAGTACCAGTATCTTGGTAAACTATAAGTTTTAAAAGATAAAAAATATTAAAACATGACCAGCAAGATTTACACATAATCTAACAATATGCATTTTAATCCTCAGAACCCACATAAAAGTGAAAAGAAAAAACTGACTCCTTAAAGTTGGCCTCTGATCTCTACCCACGTACCCTCCCATACACATATATATCCAACAAACAAAAATCTAAAGAAATTTAAAATAGAAAATCAGCAAATAGCAATTGAGATTCAAAACACAACAAAAAACAAACCATCCACAATGCTTTGGGATAGCACTAAAATCCAATCATAGTTTTTAGTCAGTTAACACGAATCTAGGCATACTTGAGAGGGACCAGTGTCGACCTACAAGCTGCCTCTACCAGACTGGTCTATGGACATGTCTGTGGGGACATTTGACTGCTGAATGCTGTGGGAGGACCACTGTGGGCAATATCATCCCTAGGCAGGTGTGCTAAGGCTGTATTAGCTGAGCAAGTCAGAGGGAGTGAGCCAGGAAGCAACTCTCCTCCATGGTCTTTAGTTTCTGTCACCCTGAGGGCCCTGGCAGAATCTCTGGCTTCCCTCAATGATGGACTATGTAGATACAGAATCCAAATAAACCCTCTCATCCTCCAACCTGCTTTTGGTGAGTGTTTTATCACAGCAACAGAACCACACTAGAACAAATTCCTACTGTGTATCGGAGATCCCATGTATAGAACCACATATGTAGTTATCACTATACTAAAACACCAGCAGAAAAAAAGTATAAATTTAAAAGTATGTTGATAGAGAATGGTAGTGAAAAGAGCATGAACACATAAACTCATTGGGTTATCTGTACTGTCAACAGACCAATTATACAGATTCCTTTGTTTTCTAATTAACATAGTAAAACATGGCATCTAACATCTACCACGCAGTTAAATGGTTACCTTTTAGCATTTGCTCTTCTGCCCTCCTCTGCTCTTCTTCTTCCTTTTCTCTGTAGTAAGTTATTTTACGTTCTTCTTTCCGTTGTCTTTTCCGTTCTTCCAGACGATTATGCCTTTCTTCTGCTAATCGCTCTTCAAACTGTTTCAGTTTTTCCTGTGAAAAGAACAGTTAGGGCCCCATGGGTCAACTTTTTCAAGATATAAATCAGCAACAACACTTTTTTTCACTTGTAAGTTCACAAGCTCTGAAAGCTATAGAAAGCAGCCACCAAATAACTACAAAAGCAAAATCTCTTAATGGGTAAAGAAATTTTATCAGTGTCAAGTTTCTAAAATTAAAAATTATTATCTACACACTGAACTATTATCACCAAGAGCAGTGTTCACATCTTGGGCAGTAGATTCCATTCCTGGTCCCACTCCCTACCTCCCCAAAATAAAATCCTTTATTTATAACAAAGAAATTGACTAAGAACTTTAACAACTTTCTAAAAACATCTTTGATATAGCTCATTTCTTTTTTTTTGAGACTGGGTCTCTTTACATAATCATGGTTGTCCTGGAACTCAAGATATAGAACAGGCTCACTATTCCAACTCAGATCTGTCTGCCTCTGCCTCCTAAGTGCTAGGATTAAAAGTATGCACCACTTCACCTGGCCTTCATTTTCAAAAAAAAAAAAAAGAAAAAGAAAAAACACGCAAGAATCTGGAGCTAGACATGTGCCTAAATTCCACACATACCCCCAAAAAACCCACATTTCTATTAAATGAAAAAAACCAACTTTCATCTTTGAAACATTTGAGATCAAAGTATCTCCCAACTCTTCTATACAAATATTGAGTAATTATCTGTTTAACTCAAGACAAAATATGGCAACGTGTTAAAGGAGAATCCTGGAAAACAAAAAACAAAAAAAACCTAAAAGCTCACCAACAAACTCTTTCTTAAGCACAGTGAGCTCACCTCATAAACTGACTGCCGGGCAGCTTTGAGCCTCATCACAAATAGGTCTCTGTCTTCCAACATTCGTGACATTCGATTCTTATGTTCCAAAGCTTTTTCTCGTTCCAGTTGCATTGTAGTAATCTGAAAGTACACAACACAAGGATAATCTCCAAAGCATGTCATTCCTAACTGACTCCAAGTTCTAACAGACATTCTTTAAACCTAAGAAGCTTTTCTTTCTCTATTCTACCTTTCAGTGAAACCATAGCATCCTAACAGATCCCCAAAACAGAAGGCAGGACAAAATGAGTCCTAAAAGGTTTAGAGCACACAATTTAGTTTGACTGGAAATTAAGGCAGACTTTCTTCTCAGCCCTATGAAAAAAACAAAAAAAAGCAACAGTTTTCATCATCTTAGTTTAAATACTTATATCTAAGAATTATCACAAAAATCCCAACTTATCCATTAAAAAAAAGAAAGAACTGACAACACAAGGTCTATAAATCTTGGGATAGCACTCTTGACATAGGAGGTGCTACATACCCCACGAGTATACCCTTTCTCTCATTTTTTTGTGCACCTATAGTATATTAAGCCTCTATTGTGAACATTTCTTTTGACCAATAGCAGTAAGCAGCTGTTTAAAACACTATTTCTAGAAAAGAAAAAAAAAAACTTCAAACTGGTTGACTCTAACTTAACTTACAGTCTATGACACCACAATGAAATGAAAACCTTACTCTTTCTTCTTCTTGTTGTTCCCACAGATCCATGTCTTTAACCCTTTGTTCCTCGTAAGCACTCTTTATCAAAGGAATTTCTTCCAAACGTTTAGCTCTCTCAAAATAGTCAATCTGAATGAGATAGAAACAAATGCAGTTTTACATATTTCAATTTTGAGACAGGGTTTCTCTGGCTGCCCTGGAACTTGCTCTGTAGACCAAACTTGGCCTCAAACTCAGACACCCACTTGCCTGTTTCCCAGGTATGGGATTAAAGGTATGCACCACCACTACCTGGCCAAAATATCTCCTTTTTATTAGCAATCCCATTAGGCAGGAGGATCAAGAGTTCAAGGCCATCCTCAGCTGTAATTCAGTTTGAAATTTGAAGATCTTGTTTAAAAATTAAAAAAAAAAAAAAAAATCAATATACCCTCAGTTACCTTCTTTTCTTGATTCTTCAGGCGTTCCTGAAGTTCCTTCTTTTCTTTCTCCAGTTGTTCAACCTGTTTGGCCATGATAAAATCTGGATCCAATTCTTCAAGGTCCTGATAGCAACACAAAAGCAGAATCGTCACAAAAAATTTACTTAAGACAGAGCCTTTCTCTATAGCTCTGACTATCCTGCAATCCACTATGTAGATCAGGCCGGGCGGCCCTGAACTCAAGAGATCCACCTGCCTCTGCCTCCCAAGTGCTGGGATTAAAGACAACACCTGGCTATAAATATTTTTTAAAATTATGAGAGAAGAGTAATGATGCCTGAATGTCAGAAGTACTGAATATAGCTGGAACTAGAATAACAGGTTGTTGTAAACCACCTAATCTGGGTGCTGGGAAGTGAACTTGGTTGAGTCCTCTAGAAATAGTACATACCCATAATCATTAAGCCATCTCTCTCCAGACCACAAATTAGAAGACAATTATGACTAACAGTCAGCTAAACTGGCTGCTTTCTAGATTCAAATCCTACCAATACTGTAAGTAGGTATTCAGTTAGGAAATATCAAAATTAACCAAATGGAAGCTTAAGAGTAAAGACACTTCTAATGGCTGATGTGCTACATACTTCAATGTCAATATCTTTGAATGCTTTGGCACCCAGTTCCGTCTTCTTGATCTGCTCTAACCGCTCTCGAACAGTTTTCTTCTTAATTTGCTCATGTTCCTGAAGGATTCGTTCCTTTTCTCGCTCCTTTGCCTCCTGGCGAAGCCTCTCCTCTTCAGCCTTCCGTACTTTCTGAAGTTCAGCTTCCCTCTGCTCTAGTTCTTCTTTCTCACGTTGGATATTCAGACTCTCAAGACGCTCTTTCCTTTCCTCAATTGTCTGTCGGCGAGCCAGAATCCGTTGATGTTCTTTTCGTGAATTTTTAAGATATGCAGTAACTGCCAACTGATGCTGTTCTTCTTTCTCTTGCTTCAAAAACAAATGTATTTAAAATGATCATCAATGTACCCTGCTATTAGATAGCAATAGTAAGAACAATTGTAAAATACTGGCTTTCCACTAATATGCATTTAATAACAGATAATGTAGTATAAACTACTATGGCACTACAGTTACTGAGTCTCTATTAACACAACCTAAGACACTATTTGCTAGTCTATCATTGGTCATGGCACCAAAACTATTGTTTTAAGCCAAGAAAAATCATATATAGACCTCATCAACAATAATGTAGTAAGAACACAATCACCTCAACAACTGGGCCAAGGTCATAGTATATCTTATATAACAACCTATCATTACTATTTAAGCCAAAAGAAACTACTTATACTAGTGAAAGGCAATTCAATGACTTGTCTTGACAAAGGCATCAAAAATACAAGTAAACAAGAAATCAAACTTCTGCAGTTTTTATCTCGAACCATATTGTGAAAGATATACAAGTCCCTCAAAACTTTTATAACTCACATCCCCTTCTAAACATACATACCAGAATGTGAGTGGGCTTGATGACTTCAAGTGCTTTTGCAAGCACTGAGGACATTGCTGTGAGTTGATTTCTTATTTGTTCTGAAGGCATGCTCTGTAGATGAGGACCAATCGGGGCATCTTCTCGAGTTGCATAATTCAAGTCTGATCCAAAACTCAGAGTCCGAGAAGTGTGGTCAATACGAACCTTTGAAAATTAAATTATCAGTAACCAAGCCTACGTATTACCCACAATTTTTTTTTTTTATGGTACCCTTGTACCAAAAGCAGAGAAACAAAAGATCTGTCTAATTCTCAAAGATCTTCTAACTTGCCACCAGTGCTCCTTTATAGCACATACCTGCAGGTCACAGTGCCTGGCTGCATCTACTATGGCCCGTTCCAGTTGGAAAGCATCAACAAAAGGAACCAGAGAAGTCAAACGAGAAAACTCAATGCTCTGATATATCTGTGCCACCTGCACAAAAAAAAACCAAAAACAAGATTAATAACAGCTACTACTTAGTCACACTTTTTATGTGCAATTTCATAGCAACTACAGGAAGACATTATGCCCACTGATCACAAAGAGAAAAAAAAAAAGCTGAAGTTCATATAATCCAGGCTAGCAATAGACTAATATAACCAGAGTTTCAATCCCAGGCTCCAAATCATATGCTATAACCACATTGTACATAACTAACCATCTTCTGAATTCCTGATACCATAAATCAAAAAACCTAAACGGCCTGCTACTTACCTAATATAAATACTTCCAATTACTTTTTTTGTCTGAAGGAGACTGGCAGCATTACTATATATAGTTATTCTGCTAATTAACCTTCAACTATTTGTATAGCACATAAGAAATAACCCTGCTCACATATTAAAAAGAAAGCAGGTCAATGAAATGTGCAAACATACCGCCAAATGAAAATAAAGTACAAAGCACTTAAACACTAATAAACTACATCACTGAGCAATAGTCATAACACTGGACTAACATGACAAAAAGAACCTAAAACCCAGTCTGAGGAAAAGCATTTATTATTGGTAAGATGCTCTATTAATATAATCTCGGGAGCTGCTAAAGTTTCAGTTAAATAAACTGTGTGACTAATCCCATATAAGCTATAAAAGTCTCGTGTGCAAAGGTACTATTAAGTGATACTGTTAACACTTCCTAATGGGGAAACCCTAAAAGGGGCTCCAGCACCACTCAAAATAGGTGTTTTCATTAGTATTATCTGAAAAGTGTGCCATAGAACTTTCAGACTATGAAAAATGTAAATACAAAAGTTAAAGAAATATGGTAGACCTATATTAACAAGGAATCAGGGCCAGGTGTAGTGGTGCACAACTTTAATCCCAGGACTTGGGAGGCAGAGGGAGACAGTGGCAGGCAGACATCTGTGTGATCAAGGCCAGCCTGGCCTACAGAATGAGTTACATACAGGACATACAGAGTGGTAGTGGTGGTGGCAAGGGGGGCGAGGGAAGAAGGGGGAATGACAGCACAATGGAAACTCAAGAGTATTTGACAAAGAGAATTAGGGGAGGAGGGAAGAACAATTTTAAGTCATTGATTCTATTTTAAAATTACAAATAGAGAAATCTGGGAAGGAGTAAAATTTGGAGTAGCTTGTACTTAAGTAATTCTAATTTTTTTTTCAGTTTTGTTATCAAAATAAAGAGTCAAGCGGCTATGGAGGGAGGATTCCGAGGCATCCAGCCTAGCTAAATTGTGAGCTTCAGATTCAGTGACAGATGATCTCAAAATACTAGATAAGACAGTAACAGAGGAAAGATAACCAATGTCCATCTCTGGCCTCCAACTTGTACAAACCAAGTGTACATACAGACACTACCTGATACATACAGAGTCAAGGGCAGAAATCTCACTTTCTCCATAAAGCATTTGCTTGCATTTTACCTGTTGCAGAAGGCGGAGTATGGTATTGTTCTGTAGTTGTGGTACATATTGTTGTAATTCTGGTTCTTTTTCAGGTTGTTCCCTAACCCAATTTAATACCTATAAAATCAATTAAATTGAGAACAAAAATTACAGTTTATATGTACCAGATACAAAACTAGTTTCAACTTCTTTATGTATTACACAAAACAGCATCTACTATATATAAACCATCTACTATATATAAAATTCACACAACACTTGTCTGAAGGTGACTGACAGCAGTGGCTATAATAGTCATGCTGCTAATTTACCTCCAAGTTTGTTTAGCACAACAGAAATATCTTTTCTCTTGATGTGAAAGAAAAGACAATAAAATGTGCATCTCTCTACACACAGAGAAACAATGTGTTCTTTTTTAAACAGATACAATGTTCAACTGCAGTAATGCCATCTATGTAGTAAAGACCAAAATGACCATGCAAAGGCCTACCTTTGTGACTCTCTCACAGAGTTTTAGAGGGTTGAATTCTACCTCCAACCAGTTGTAAAGGTCTTTCACTTCTGGGACAACATATTGTAGTACATTGAATCTGACCTATAATAAAAACAAAGTTTAATGCTAAAACAACTTTTTTGGCTGAGATTCTGAATTGACCATAAATTAAAAGTAGATTATCTGACCTCGATTTCCTATAAATTCAAATAACCAACTACAATATCCCAATATTGTTTCTATTTATAATTACCACTGAAAAAAACTGAAAAGAATAAACTGCAAAGTAACATAAGATACTTGCAAAGGCAACTACAATGGACAGTGCAAGATAGATATCTAAAAAGGCAAAATAATAGGGCTTACAAAATTACTCTTATACAAGTATCACAAAAATTACCAGGGCAACTCTATTCTTAAGAGTCAAAGTGGGAAAGCTCAGTGTCTACAAACAGGACAGTACCTTATTTATTTAACAAACTCTGGTCCCCAATACCATCAGGTACTACATACACGTGGCCAATCATACTTAGATAATACTAAAAAAACAAAACAAAAAAACCCACAACACTGCATCCTTTCTTTGTGTGATTTTAAATAATCTGGAGATTATATTTCAATTTTATATGAGTTTAGGTATAGATTACATGCAAACACCACCACCACCCTATTTCAGACTACTAGTATACTACTGCATTTTGATGTCCACTAGGATCAGAACCAGTATAATTCAGATACTAGATATAACTGAAAACTGTACTTAACTCATCACATATCCTGATTAAGAACTACTGACTTAACAAATTATCTCAAATGAACAAGATATCCATTTCATCAGTGGTTCCCTGTCCACACACCAGAAGCCTGACAATGAATCTGAATTCCCAGTTATTGATCATGAATTAAAGCTCACCACCAAGTTTTCTCTCCAAAGCAATAAATGTTCAGACTCATACTAACCATATCATTAATAAGGCCGATTCGTGTGGGTGGGGCTTGAAGACCTAGCAGTGTTGCAAGGCGTCGCTGCTTCTCAACTATAATACCATCCATATCCAAAAGTCGAGCAATGTCAGTTCGCTCAGGAGTAATAGGAATAGAAAGAGTTGCCAAAAGGACTCTAGTAGACATCCTGTGGTGAAGAAAGTTTTATTTGTTGAGATTGTAAATGAGTTTCTCTTTAATTATCTATTGTAGGCCAGAGATAGACTATATGAAAACTGAACTTTAAGGAAATGAATCCTGTGTACTCAATCTCAACACTTAATGTGCCCCAAAAGCAGTAAAGACACACTTCCTTACCAAAATAATTAAAGGTAGCTTTAAGAAACTATGAAAATAGACTATAAGTAATTAAATACAATTATGTCAAAGAAGGAAAGAGGCGAAGCTAAATTTTCATTTTCCTGAAACACGAGAAAATCTGCACTATAGAATGCTAAGTAACACAGCTTCCATGCCCAGGAGACTTAGTAACATACACAGGATTAAATTATCTGATGCTGCTAACCAATGTTACAGCATTCATGGGAAGTACATAATTAACTCCAAGGAAAACCATTTAGTTTTATTCCCCTATAAAACTAAGAAAAAACAGGTACATGTGAAAAAAGGTAGTTTACTAATACAAAGAAGAAGGTGATGTGTGAATTACCTAATTTGTGCAAGACAATAGGTTCAATTCCTTCCTTGACCAAAAAAAAAAAAAAAAAAGAAAAGAAAAGAAAAGAAATACAGCAACTGAAAACAAACAAGCTATGTAAGAGAGTTTGTTGTGGGTTTTCATTGTTGGAGTCTTGCTATAGTTTTAAAAGACAGCCAAAAATTTGCTGTGTATTTTAAGCTAGTTTTGAACATGTTGATCCTGTTTTCATGACAATCTCACCAAGTATTTTCCATTTTACGATTCATGTTAAAAATGATTACTTTTTGCTAGGCAGTAATCTTTAATCCCAGCATTCTGTAGGCAGAGGCAGGCATATCTCTGAGTTCGAGGCCAGCCTACTCCTACTCTACATAGTAAGTTCCAGGACAGCCAGCACTACACAGAAAAACCCAGTCTCAAAAGCCAAACAAACAAAAAAGATTTTTTTTAAACCATGTAACAAAAGAAATAGACACAAATTGAATTTCAAATGTTTATCTTTTCCCAGGTCTAGTGATGTAAGCTGTTTTTAAAAAAGCAAGCAGCAACAATGAATGAGCCACAGGTCCATAGAGTAAGCAGAGTCTTACTTCCCTTCCCCAGAATACTACACTGTTGACAGTAGGTCAGTGTAATACAACATTCTTACTTAACATACGTTTTACCTTACAGTGGGATTACCAGGGTATAACCCTAAGTTAAGATCTGCTTTATACTAGTTAATGCTTGATAATAAGGAAGAACTTGATGGAACTAATTCCTTAATTATGCAACTTGCTATAAGAATAGAATCTACCAAGACACAGTAGAAGGTTCACATGTTAACAGTACTTTTATGAATACACACTTTTCTCAATTGGGTTTCTGGTGGTATTTTTTTCATCAGATAGCAGAAGGGGTAGAAAAGGGCTTAAGAATAATCTTCAAGGAAACCAATGTCTTGGAAACACTTAGTAGTTACAAGTAGATATTGCTCCTGGCCCCTAAGGAGCAGGGATACTGCTAAATGTTCTACCAGGCACTAGCAGTACCAGCAGTACACAACAGTGTTTAGCCAATCTAAAATGTCCAGAAGCTAAGAAACCCTGGCTTAGAGCATACTACCACTTACTAGTTTAATTTCACTACTTTCCAACTATAATATTCTTACCTTTGCATCTCATCTTGTGTAAGATTCTTTCTCATTTCTCTAGACAGATGATAAAGACGATGAAGTGTAGATGCATGGAACAGAGCATTTCCAGATTTCCAAAACACTGTTGAAACTTTGTTATAGTAATTTGCCATCAACTGAGGCTTAGGTGGTTTTTTAGATAAGGAAAATAATCCGTGAATATCTTCCACAGCTTTGAAGGCTTCCTAAAATGTTAAGATTAGTCAATTCCTTATTAATTAAACAAATTATAATCACTGAATTAAAAAATCAAGTGTAAATCTTTTATAAAACTGAAACAAATTATAAATAAAAATAGAAACTAAAATGCCTAACAAATTCTCTAGAATGTCTGATAAATGAAATTGTTATAATTACTAATTACTATCTTATTTGTATAGCTTTGTACTGTTACAAAAAGGCTATCTTTGAAACCTTTAAACAACTTCGAAAATAAATGTATCAGAATATTTGTGTATTAGCATACTACTTGGAGCAATATAAAGGAAAAATCAGCAGGTAGACATAATAAAATAAAGGTGATGGGGTAGAGGAGCTGGGGGCAGAGAGGGAAGAGAAACTGATTGGGATGTAATATATGAAGAGACTATATCAATCATAAAAAACAAAAAATCCATGTGATTCTGAGTGGTGGCACAATAGATGAAATTTTCTTTGGGCTCATACATCTTTCCTAATACAATCATGTTTGCTTGTCCTCTAGAAGTAGGAATTTAAGATGGGTGTCCCTATGAAAAAGAAAAATACTATGGGCAAGAGCAGAAAATTATTTGGCTGAAAACTACCAATTTTTAGTTAATCCTTTGCAATTTCAATTGATTCTTTTATGTTAAATATAAAAGCCTTTATGTTATAAAGCTACAAAGGATGTGAAGTATCTTAAGGGGGGAAAAAAAGACCAGGAAGCTTTTCAGCATCATTGTCATCTCTAAAATGCAGTATTCATGACAGGTATACTAAAACAGTACTTCTCCGAGTACAGAAAAGGACAAGTGTGTGGTTTTAATGTCCCATCACCAACAAGGGCTCATAAAAGACAATAAAGTTACAATGTATTATCATATTAAACACAGTATTAGAGAAAACTTATTTTAAAGTATTTTATACTTATTGGTGTTTTGCCTGAATACTTATGGAGAGGTAGAGTTACAGAAAGGTATAAGTTGCCATGTGGGTGCTGGGAGTTGAACCTATATTCTCTGGAAGAGCAGCTTAGTACACTCTTACTCTTAACCACTGAGCCATCCTTCCAGCCCAGGAAACTGCCATAGTCTTTGTAGAACTAAAGACGCTTAACCCCAGTACTCAAAGAGGCAGAGGCAAGCAGATAACTGTGAGTTCAAGGCCAGCCTGGTCTACAAAGTGAGTCCAGGACAGCCAAGGCTACACTGAGAAACCCTGTCTCAGGGGAAAAAAAAAAAAAAAAGGAAGAAGCAGCTAGAAACATAATCAGTGGTGTTGCCATGCTTATCATTTGAAAGGCTAGGGGTTTAACTATCAGCACCAGGGAGTTGGAGATATAGTTCATTAAAGTGATGGCTTACCAAGTCAAGGCCCTGGGTTTTGTACTTTGTACAGAAGGGCATGCACACACACACAGGTACTAACTCCCCACACCAAAACCAAACAAAATGGGGGGGGGGAGGGGAAGAGGCAGCAGTAACAACAAAAAACTCCTTCATATTTGCAAATTTTTTCTCCATGCTTCTTTATGTGACTCACAAAAATGGTACAAGTCATAGGACCACATTCTGAGCAGCAATCAGAATGCAGGGTTTTTTTTCCATAAAATGAAAAAAATTGCAAGTGGATTAGGAACTGAAATTAGTGCTCTTCCTACTGTCAAACAACCTTAAATTCTCACATTACCTACTAAAATTAACCAGTAATACCAATACTTAAGAGGGGGAATGAAATGGTACAAAACTAATAGTTAACTTACCTGCCATAGTTCCATGCTGATAGCACTGTCCAACTGAACAAGTCTGGTTTCCAAATGCATGGACTGGCTCTCTGGATTATTAAGATTGATTGCTGTGCTTTGGTTATGGTGGCGCTGAATCTGTGATAAGTGCATTCGCAAGTTGTCACAGAGCTTGCGGAACTCAGCCTTGCGAGTATACTGGAGGCAGAATTTGAAAGCTGTAAGCATAATTGTCAAACAAGAATTAGATATTTTCTGTCAACTTAAATATCTGAGTAAATTTTATGGGTCATAAATTAAGATCAACTTTAGCAAGATTCATTAAACTCACCATTACTCTGTGTTATAGAGAGTTCCTTTTTTGGTTTTCGAGCCAGGGTTTCTCTGTGTAACAGAGACCTGACTGTCCTAGACTCTCTAGACCAGACTGATCTCACTGAGATTGTTTCTGCCTGTGCTTGGATTAAAGGCCTCTGCACCACCACGCCCAGCCTGCTACAGAGTTTTAACTCCTTCCATGTACCTATGCCACTACTCTGAATCCTAAGCAAACCAAAAAACATGATCATCAGTCCTGGTCCAAAACACAGTTCTAGAAATTTACAAATATACACTCAGGAGACAGAGAGATAGCTCAATGTTTGCCTATTCCAGAGGACCCAGGTTAGATCCCCAGCACCCACAGGGCAACTCAGGGCCATCTGTATGTAATTCCAGTTCTAGGCAATCTTGCCCTCTTCTGCCCTCTCCAGGTACCAGGCAGGCAATGCATGTGGTATAGACATACACAATTAAAACACCCATACACAAAAATAATTAATTCAAAACAAACTTAGAACTCACCGTCAAACACCTAATAAGAACAGAAACTGCTAGGCTGAAACACAATGAACTTATATATCTAATACACACAAAAAGTAACATGCTTTCATACTAATTATTTTCAACTACAGAAACAGAAGGGCATATGAAATGAACTACTTGCTCCATTAAAATACACAGCTAAGAATACGTTTTGGGAAGTCTTTGCTCTTAAAAACAAGTAACATTTTGCTGAGAGGTGGTGCATACCTTTGACTTCAGAACTCAGGAGGCAGAGGCAATTGGATCTCTGAGTTCAAGGCCAGTTTAGTCTACAGAGTGAGTTCTAGGACAATTTGGTCTACACAACGAAACCGTGTCTCAGGCGGGGGAAAAAAAAAAAAAATCAATAAATACACAAACAGTATTTCTATTTCAACATACCTAAAACAAACAATTTGAATTAACCTCAACTCAATATTTTTATTAAATCAGAAAAACACAACACTGCTTGTGGGACAAATATTCACGTCATACTTGCAAATAAACACAGGTTCCAATATTCCTACTGAAAGTTATAGTTGAAAATTACCAACACATAAAGAAATTCTGATCCAGGTATGGTGGATAAATGCCTATAAATCCTCAGCACAAGGGAGACAGAGGATTAGAAATTCAAGACCAACCTAGCCTGGTCTACTTAGGAAAACGAGACAAAACACAAGACAAACAGAAAGAAATTAAGGTAATCATCGTTAAGAACGACAATGCAAGCTTTTAAGTATAAAAAACAAAATAAAAAAGTCAAGTAGTCACTCAGTTACAAGGCTACATTCACTGGAGCAAATAATGTTGTCAACCTAGTCTTTATAGTTAACGTGTACAGAAAGGCAACAAAGAATGAAGAAACATTAATAGTAAGCAATACCACTTAACAATAAGAAATACAATAGGGGGGTTGGGGATTTAGCTCAGTGGTAGAGGCCCTGGGTTCAGTCCTCAGCTCTAGGAAAAAAAAAAAAAAGACAAAATTTTAAAAAAATTAAAAAGAAGAAATATACTAGGTATAGCTGCTTAAGAGTGAGAAATAGGAGAGCCAGAGAGATGGCTCAGTGGTTAAGAGTACTGGGTGCATACAGGAGGCAGAGGTAGGTGGATCTCTGTGAGTTTGAGGCCACGCTGGTCTATAAAGAGAATTCCAAGACAGCCAAAGTTGTTACACAAAGAAACCCTGTCTCAAAAAATGAGCACTGGCCGCTCTTCTAGTGGTCCTGAGCTCTAATTCCAGCAATCACGTAGTTGCTCACAACCATCTTTATATAAGGGGATCCGATGCCCTCTACTAACTTTCAGGTATACATACAGACAAAGCACTCATATATAAAAAAAAAAAAGAATAAGAAATACAGCGGGCATACTGGTACGTGCCTTCAAACCCAGTATTTAGGAAGTAGAAGCAGGCAAACTTCAAGGACACCATGGGTATGAATTCCAGGATAGCCAGGAATACAGAAAAACTGCCTCCCAGAGAGACAAAGAGTAGATTAGATTAGATAAATAAGTATAAATAGAAAGGGGCTATAAAAGACTTGGGGGTGAAGGGTGCTAACAAGGCAATATATGTGACGTGGAACCAAAAGGAAGCACTACCTGGTATTTGTGAGGAAACAGGGTCAACACGGAGAACACAGGGGGTAATACAAGGATGGTGATGATCAAGAACGAAGTATAATAACATGAAAATTAAGCCTATTATTCTGTGTGCTAACTTTAAAGTCAACTTTTCAAATCAGTTTATTTATATTTCACATTGTCACTTTACCTTGCTGGGCAATATCATGGTAAAGACGCTCTACTCTAGAATTGTTTCGAAGAAGGTCCAAACACTGCCTGTATGATTCCCACAGGAACTTGACCCAGGGAGTCAGTAGCAATCTGTCAGTGCGATCCTGGGTGTCTTCCCCACTTACTGCGCTTAAGAGAACACTACAAAGAAAAATGCAATAGAAATTATTCTAGATGATTTCCTAACTTTACTGTGATCAGAAAGCCCAAACTAACAATGAAAACATAGAGTATTTCTTCCCACAACCTCATACACACTTAAAGCTGTTCCTTACCATCTGCATCTGAATTCTCAGTCTGTATTACAACTGCCTAAACGTTATACTACATGTTCTATTCCAAGGCATAATTTTAAATATTGCTTACATGTTTGCTGAAGTATACACTTTTTAAAAAGATTTATTTATTTATTTGTGTGGAAGCATACTACTGCATGTACACCTGCATTCCAGAAGAGGGTATTCAAATCACATTATAGATGGTTATAAGCCACCATGTGGCTACTGGGAATTGAACTCAGGACCTCTGGAAGAGCAGTCAAGTGCTCTTAACCACTAAGCCATCTATCTGGCCCCTGAAGTATACATTTTAAACTTCAAAGATAAGTGCAATGTAAACAAACAAACAAACAAACAAAAAACACTGTACTAACTATCAAAATATTTACTATGATTTAAACTTACATACCTCTCAGGAGTCTGAATATTATCCAGATCTTCTATATCTAACACCATTTGTTGGGACTCTTCTTTAGCAGCTTCTGTTTTTTCCTCTGCTAATTTCAAATATGCCCTAACAACATCTTCTAAAGATTTAATGTTTACCTACAGAAAGAAAAGTGAATTTTTTTCTCCAACGAACCAAAAAAAATTTAAAAAGCAAATCTTGAGGTATAAAATTTAACTTGAAAGGTAAATTCCTCTAAAAGTTACTAAAAGCACTTTAAAAATAAGCTCAGTACCTGCTGACAAATGTTCTTATATTGATATAATCCTTCTTTAGCCAAATGGCTCTTACGAAGATCCACACACAGTTCCAAGTATTTCAACATAATTGGCTCATGTATCTTCTGCCATGTTCTGTGCTTCTTACTTTTCATAACATCATAAAGAACATCCAGGGCAGGCTGCTTTTTGCCAACCTCAAGAAATTCTGGGAAAAAAAAAATTAAAGTTAGCTATTCACCACTATATAAAAATCTAAGTAACTGACCAAGGAAATGACTCAATCAACAGGTAAAGGCCACTGTCCCAAGCCTAACCCTTTGAGTTTTATCTTTGGAACCCACTCTTGAAAATTGTCCTGGGACCTCCACATGCCTGCATGCCCCCTCACTTGCACAAATAAATCTAAATCTAAATCTTGTCTCTTTGCTGATTAATTTCTAGCTCATTCCCAACTTTTTCTTAACACATTTGGTTTCTAATAGCAAGCCTATAATCATTCAATGAATGACAAAAAGATTAACATTACCTCAGAATATAGTGTTCATGTAGAACTTGGTGATTTTAAAATTCCAGCAACTGAAATCATGGACGGGGGAATCTTCCCTAGTAACCAAAAGTTCAAGTATCGATTCATTACATTTCTGTGGCTGATTATAAATTTCTGGGCGTTTATGATGAAGAGTAGATTGTCTTTTCTAACTACTTTAATAAGACCAGTTGACTTCAGGGCAATGGTGGCACATGCCTTTACTACCAGCACTAGGGAGGCAGAGGCAGTCGGATCTTTGCGAGATCAAGGCCAGTCTGGTATACAGGGTGGATCTTTGTGAGTTCAAGGCCAGTCTTGATCTACAGAGTTCAAGGACAGTCAAAACTATACAAAGAAACCCTTTCTCGAAAAACCAAAAATAACCAGTTGACTACATTTAAATGAGTTTATTTCAGGGCTTTGCTCTCCATCCACTCTCAAAGAATGTAGTGAAGTCTTGGAATTAAATAGTAACTGTTCAACCTTTTGGGTCAGTTGGGTCTCTGGTCTATTTTCCATACAAATTTTACAACCATCTACAAAATAGTTTGCTATTATTTTGACCGGAATCACATTGAATGGTTAGATTTTGAACATGTGACAGTCCACCCACTGCTATGACATAAATGGTCATAAACACCAAAATAAGACAAGGAGACTAACTGAAAAGCGGGTTCATGGGTCTGGAGAAGATGGCTCAGTTATCTGAATGAGTCCTAGCATCACCATCAGGTAACTCACAACTACTTTCAGGTCCAGGGGATACAGCTTCTGACCTCTTCCAACGCTTTACACATACACACATACACACATACACACACACACACACACACACACACACACACTCCCTCTCTCTATCTCCCAATAAACCTTTTTCTTTTTAGGAAAGGGGTCAAGACATGGTATGTCTATGTAGCAGAGCTCAAAAATAAACCTTGAAAAAGTAAAAGGAGGGGGCTGGAGAGATGGCTCAGCAGTTAAGAGTACTGACTGCTCTTCCAGAGGACCCGGGTTCAATAACTCCAAGATAGGACACCCTCACACTGACATACATTCAGCCAAAACACCAATGCACATAAAAATTACGTAACAGTAAATATATTATTTTTTAAAAAAAGTAAAAGGAGTTGTTAGGCTTAGTGTCATACACCTTTACTCCCAACACTTAGGAGGCAGAGGCAGGTAGATCTCTTTTTATGCTTGAGACTACAAAGAGAGCTCCATGAGAGTCTAGGGTTACACAGAGACCCTGTCTCAAAAGGAGTTGGGGGAAGGGATGTCAGGCGAAAGTACACAAAGACATGAGAAAGTTCATAGGGAAATAAATGAGAAGTTTCTTTTTAAAGAAAAATCTAATTTTTAAAGACAGTAATTTTATTTTGTACATGTGTGTGTTCTGTGCCCCATGGGTGTTGTACCTTTGGAACTGGAGTTATAGGCAGTTTGTAAGCTGACTAATGTAAATTCTAGGAACAGAATCCCAGCATTCCCCAAGAGCAACAAGTACTTACAACTGCTGAGCCATGTACCTAGCCCCAAAAACTTATTAAAAAAAAAAAAAGGTTTTGGACATGAACTCAATGGCTGGCTCTTCGACCCCCCCTCCCCCAAGGGAGGAGCAGCCTTGCTAGGCCACAGAAGAGGACATTGCAGCCATTCCCTGAAGAGACCTAATAAGCTAGAGTTAGATGGAAGGGGAGGAGGTCCTCCCCTATCAGTGGACTTGGAAAGGGCCAGGGAGATGAGGGAAGGAAAGGGGGAGGAATGCGGGAGGGGGCTACGGCTGGGATACAAAGTACATAACTTGTGATTAATATAAAAAGTGAAAAAAAATGTATACTTTGCTGGTTGATGGTGGTGTACACCTTTAGTCCCAGCACTGGGAAGGGAAAGGCAGTTGGATCTCTGAGTTCAAGGACAGCCTGGTCTACACAGAAAAACCCTGTCTCGAGAAAAAAAATAAGATACTTTTAAATCAATCATCAAGAGAAATAGCAATTAAAATGCAGTGGTCTAAACATAAGTGTCCTCTCCAGCTTCAGGTGTACTCCGTAATCAAATACTATTAAGAGTTGCCCTTTAAAGAGGTGACTAGATCAAAGAGTTCCACCCTCTAAATGCAACAAGTAGCTTTTATAGTAGAATTTGATAGCTTCCTTTTTGTTTTATCTCTTTTATCAGGCACAGGAACATTATTAATTTCCTCCTGAGGAGACAATAACAAGGCAGGCAACTAGCCCCCAGCAGATACTGAACCTGCCACCTTACTAACCATGGATATTTTTGGCCAGCAGAAATAAGAGAAATAAATGATTGATTTTGGTAAAGTACCCAAGTTGTGACATCTTGCTACATCAGCACAGATAGATTAAAATAAAGGACAATCTACAAAATGCATGAGGAGTACTTCTCAAATCTGTGATGATTTAAAAAAAAAAAATTGGAAGGTCTGAGGCACTGTGACAACCAAAAAAGACATAACAACTAGGTGATGTAGTATAGCCATAGGATCCTAGGGCAAAAGGACAATAGGGAAAGCAGGGTAATTGGAACACAGTGAAAACTTTACTTAATTGCAGGGGTACTGGTGCATGCCTTTGATTCTAGCATTTGGAAGGCAGAGGCAGGGAAATCTGTGAGTTAGAGGCTGGTCTGGTCTACTTAGTGAGTTCCAGGGCTACAAAGTTAAGATCCTACCTCTACAACAAAATAGTAACTTCAGTTGCTGGCTCCTTAGCTGTGAATGATATAACAGATTTAAGATGGGAACATCTGGATATGGTGAAAACTCTGTACTGTCTTTGAATGATTCTGGGAATTGAAAATTGTTCTATAAAATTTAAATTAAGGTTAGTTTTTTAAGGTTAGTTTTATAGGGCAAAGTAACTGTTGACTCTATGAGCTTGAAGGCATTGTATTTAGTAACATTTTCAAATCTAGTTGCCATCTTAAATTTTAATGTGTGTAGCACCTATTCAGTCAATAGAACTGGCTCTAGGTTTAAATTTATACTTTTGTCCCTCCCCAGCTTGTACAAATAGAAAATATTTAATCTAGTCAACTGGTTAGACTCATTTTTACACTTAGTAATTAAGTCAGGAGTGGTAGCCTATGCCTGTAACCCTAGTACTTAGAAAGCTGGAAACAAAAAGCTTCCAGTTGCACATTTAAAAGATAATTTGAGAGCAAAATATTAGTGTTACTACATCTACATTTTTTTTTTAAATGTTCATTTTCCTCCTAAAAAATAAGTCTTGGCCAGCACTCTGGGGAGCCAGAGGCAGGCTTGAGTTCACAGCCAGCTGTCAGCCTGTGAGTCCAGGACAGCCATGGATATACAAAGAAACTGTGTCTTGAAAACAAAAAACGAGAGAAAGAAAATAATCTTAGGGCCACCTCTAATCCCAGCAGGAGGCTGGAGTAGATGTCTTGTGAGTTTGAAAGCAGCCTGGTCTACACAGCAAAACCCTGCCTCCACCATCCCTAAAACAAAAACAAAAAAGGTGGGGCATGATGCCTTTAATCCCATACAGAGGCAGGTGGATTTTTGGTCTCTAGAGTGAGTTCCAAGACAGTCAACGCTACACGGGGAAACCCTGTTTGGAGGGGTGGGGGGATCTCCAACCCCCGTCCCCATCCATTAACCTGGATTTTGGATGAAGAAGCTTTGCCATAAACCAGGCATGTTAGAAGCCCTAGGTTCAATCCACAGCACCACTGAGGCTGGAGAGATGGTTCAATGCTTTAAAACACTTGTTGCTCTTTCTGTGGACCCAAGTTCTGTCCCCAGTACCCACATGGTGGCTCAAAACCATCCAGGGGCTCTCATACCCTCTCTTCTGAACTCTGTGGATATCAGACACACATGGTACACATATACACATACAGGCAAAACACTCACACATAAAACGTCAATAAAAGTTTCTTATTGGAGAGCTTACTACATCTACAGGTTTAAGGTTTACTCTGATTTCAGGAATGGTACTTCCCAGTTCTTCCAGTTAAAATACTGTTCCAGCTCTCCCGCACAGTAAGTTTATACCTGAACAAATCACACATCTCAAAAACTAAGCATCTTTACAAAATATTCTGACTCCTCTTATTTATCAGCAATGTTTTCCCTCCAGTGCTGGAGATTAAACCTAGAGGCTTGCCTCCAATACGCCAGGCAAAAAGAACTCTAGACCAACTCCTTATAATATCAAATATTCACATGCAAAAAAAATACAAGCCCCTCAATTTTATGCCGGAAAGGCGATCTTCAATTGGGCCACCCAACCAGCCACAACCCCCCCCCAACTTAATAAATGAAACAAGTACATACATCTAGATATTACACTAAAACAAAAACACCTTCCTGTTTTAAGTACTATCCTCTTCCTGAGGTGTGCTTAAGATTGTCTTCTATGTTACTTTAGGTATTTTTCAAAGCAATTTAAGCAAAAGTCCCTATCAATCAAAAAATTAGTAATTGCATTTAACTCTAACAGCAGGGCTGGATTTTTAGAACAGTGGCTACTACTCTTCAAGGACCTAGGTTATATTCCCAACATCATGAAGCTCACATCATCAGTAACTCCAGTTCCAGGGGATTCAATACTCTCTGACACCCTCTTCTGAGCTCTGAGAGGGCACTATTTGTACATAGTTATAGACATACATGCAGGCAAAACACTCAAAGTTTTTTTTAAATTGCAACAGCAACATTAAAATATTATACCTAACCCCCAATTTTATACTAAGGATTTAAATTTCAAGCTATTAAATACTTTCAATATAAAATACAAATCAAGTTAGATACGGACTGAACCCCTAATTAAATACAAAATACTGAAAATATAACAATCCACTTTCCCAACATGTAATTTTTTTTAAAGATTTATTTATTATTTATACAACATCTTGCCTGCACACCAGATCTTACTATAGATGGTTGTGAGCCACCATGTGGTTGCTGGGAATTGAACTCGGGACCTTTGGAAGAACAGCGAGTGTTCTTAACCTCTGAGCCATCTCTCCAGCCCCCAACATGTAATTTTTAAATGGGAAGGGTTTTTACTTTTTAATTAGAATTTTTTATTACCTTATTTGTATGAGTGTTTTGCCTCATGCCTGTCAAATAAGGATGGATTCCCTTTCAGCTGGAGTTATAGTTGATTGTGAGTCACCATGTGTGTGCTGGCAGTCGAACCCAAGTTCTATCCCAAAAGTGTAATTTCTTAACGTCACTTTTAAAGTCTTGCTAAAGAAGCTTGATGTGGTAGAATCAAATCTGTATCATTAGCACTGAAGGAGGTTGAAGCAGCAGGATCAAGTTTGAAGACAACCTGGGCTACCTAATAAGGCTCTGCCTCAAAAACAAAAACTCTACAAAAGTATATAAATCTTTAATGACAGAACTAAAAATCATTTTCTACTTTCAGATGGGCCAAAGTGTGAGTCCAAAACTCATCCTTTCTAGCTTTTAAAGTTTCAAACAAACTAAAGGAAGCACACTTAAATAAAAAAAACGGTTGCTTGGTGTAATGGAACATACCTTTAGCCCCAGCACTCAGAAGGCACAGTCAGGTGAATTTCAGGCCACAGAACATCCCAAACCACCTGAGACCCTGTCTACACATACACACACACAAAATGAAACAGATACCCTCATCTCATCCACCAAAGAAGAATAAGGGGTGGGACATGGACAGTAACCAATTTTTGTAAAACAAAAATACTGAAATTGAAAGCAAACTTTTCATGATAATCCATGGTTGAGTCTTTAACTTACAAATATGGAGACTTGGCTCCTTGAAATTAATGGGGTGGTAGGCTATTATAACTAGAATTATTTCAACCCTTAAATGATTTTGAGATTAAGATTCTAAAAACTGAAATCCAAAATTATATGCATTATTAGAAGAATGGACACTGTATCTTTAGGATATAACTGAAACCATGTAAAGAAAAGGTTCACATCAATCCTTCATTTTTCACTAATTTGTGCAACAGATGAAGTATCTAGCTATGTTAGATACTTAGTTGCGGGGTTTTCATAACAGCTTTATCTTTTAATGCAGGAGCTTTAAGAGTGTGGATATAAACTGAAAGGCTTTGACATTTTTCCCCCAAAAGTAGCTCTTAGAGTGACTTGAAGAGCTATTTTATTTAACTTTATTAAAACAATGCAATAGATTGGGTCTAAATATCCCTAGGGCTACAAATGCTAAAGATAAAATATTCAGGTGAGAAATTTTCTGAGAAGTGAAAAGAGCCCTTTTACCATCTACTCCATGTTCTATAAGCAGTGCTATCTATGTGTGATAGACAATCTGCTCATCTGAAGTTCCTCAGAGGCTAAGGCATCCACCTCTTGCTACTTTAGAAACTGTAATCACAGCAAAAACACAATAACACAATACAGACCTTTGGGAAAAAAATGCACAAATTGGACCCAAGTTACCCACACAGTACTGGACTGATACTTCCAAAATGCTTCTCATTAATCAAGTCTACTTCAACTTACAAACAGTGAAAAGAAATTTAGAACACATAATGTAACCTTTCTACATTAATTACAGAAACATTAAGTTCACATGAAGATTCCAAACAAGGTCGACATGTTACTATGTATGTATGTATGTAGGCCAAAGACCATAGTGCTATGAGGGAAAATGACTTCTGGTGACTGTTACAACTTATATTTATATACAACAACAATTACCTCCTAAGTCCACCCAATTCCATTTTCTATAGCACAATGTAATTCTACTTTTCAAATCAAACAGTCCTAACTTACCTACAGTTCTGACTTCAACAATAAATTAGTGTTAGTAGTATTAAGTTGGTTATCCAATTGCATAATTATTCTATTCCAGACTGCTCCCTAATCTCTCTCACACACACATATACACACACACAGTAAGTATGTAACCAACACATCCCTATTTCTGACAGATCAGCAGTACTTTTTTGTAAATAAGGATTCAAATGGCCATTTCACAAAATTAAACTTCCATTTCTAACAATCTTGCCAAACAAACCTGCAACATACATGGTTTATCTGTTTTGATTGGAGGAGTTAAAGGGGGGACAGATACAAAATTATCAGCTTTTTTTTTAAGGGCAGTTTTTAAAGGTCAGAGATGGGCACAGGACTTGTCTATCACACAATGTCAGCGATCAGAGTAAGTTCTTCCTGCAAGCGCCAGGGCTTAAGCACACATATGGAAATAGAAATAGCACCCAGTGCGCTGCGGTGGAGGAAAAAAAAAAAACTGATCTGGATATCGAGAGACCTCGGTTTTAGTTTCCTGACACTCCCAAGTGACCTTGGGAAAACAACTCTTTCTAGAGGCTAGTCTGGGGAGGATCTTTTAAATCCCTAAAGAATGTGAACTTTTCATGATTCCGAATAGGCTTTCGAAATGACCCTAATCAATTCGAGAGGAAAAGAAAAAAACACACCAAAGGAAACAAGGTAATGAACCAGAGGCCCAAGGTGCAAAGTAATGATTACAAGAGGGAAGTAGACCCTGACCCAGAAGGCCTCCGCGTGGGATCTGGAGCCAAACGTGCCTGTGAGGTGGGGTGGAGGTAGGCTAGCCTGGCTCAAGGCCCCGCCGGGAGGTGGAGCCGAGGTTCTCGCGTGCATTGTCCCCGGGAGGGAGCCATGTTTCCTCCACACGGCACTCCCAGATGGCGGCAGGGAGCGCGGGGGCCTCCCAAGCAGCCCGCGGGTCTGATAAGCCGGCGGGAGGCCGATAGAGGCGTAGGATCACCAGGCCTGAGAGACCTGTGGCCCCGCAACGCAAACGTCAGGCGGCAGCCAGAGAAGACAGGCCGGGGCGACGGTTCCCGATCCGTGCCTTCCGCCGCCGCCCGCTTGAGTGGGGAGACCATGCCGGGACACGGCCCTGGTGGCGGCTGCCGTGACCACTGGCCTCCACGGCCTGAGCTGCGGGTAGCAGGCCTGGGCCCACGAACTCCCGGGCCTTGGGCAGGCCCTGCGCGGCGCGACCCGCAGCCTTACTCACCGTTGGCGCGCTTGAGGGCATTTTCTGGCCTCTGAAAATAGGCCGGCATCTTGGCGGTAGGCTCAGCTCACCCGGCGTCAGCGAACTCCCTAGTGGCCTGGACCGGGAGAGAAGGCGGAGGGGGACTAGCGCGAGCTTCCACGCGCCTCGCCAGCAGTCGCCCGCGCCCAGCCGGCCAGAGACGGAAAGGAAGGAGCCACGTGACTCCCTCGCGGCGGCACCGCCGCCGCCCGAGCCCCGGATGTAGAAGGCCGGCCTCTGCGCATGCTCCGCCTCTCTCTACGCGCAGGCGCGCTGGTGTCTTGAGCGCGGGCTGACGTGGCGGCGGTTGCCGGCGGCGCCAACTGTAGTGTACCTCGTCGGAGCGCGGGAGGGGACCTTAGGGACAGTTTTCTTCTGCCAGCACTGCTCCAGGGAACATAGGGTGGGAAAGGGAAATGTGTGGTCGGATCTGCGACGAGAAAAGGCAATGTCTACACAATCATTCCCAAACCGGCTTGTGCGTAGGCAGGCGGTGTTAAGATAAGGTCGCAACGGCAGGGGACCTCGCCTGGCTATCTGGAAAGGCTGAATTTACTTCACGGAAGTGCTGAGCAGTGCTGAGAGCAGGTACCGCAGGCCCGTGGTGCTCACCGCCGAGAAGTAGGGCACCAGTCGCTTGACTAACAAGGAAGGGGAGGGAGCTTGGGAATGAAGAAGTTACTTGGTATCCTTGTAGGGTTAGTGTCGCAAGGATTCCTGAGAGAGGCGGAGTTGGGAGCAGAGTTATCTCATATAGGGAAAAGGCCTTGGAACTTAGATAGCAGATTGTACAATATTTGAAAATAGGCGAGTGTCGTCGATTTTTACATATAGCCCACGTCACAAACAAATACAAGAAATGTGTGTTGGTGAGGAAAAGGTTTATTGCAAGCCATGTCTTTTATTGCTAATTAACAGATTACTATGCTAATTCACAGATTACTATGCTTAGTGCTTGACAGCCATTTAAACCGCGTCAAGTTATTAGGTTCTTGATAGGAAATTAGGTTGAGTTCAGGGCCGAGGATGGACAGTGGCAGAGTGATCACGTAGCATACACAAGGCCATTACCTCAGTCCCTATAGGCCAGCACACAAAGAAAAGTTCAGAGGCAATTCAGAAGGAAAAGGTAGAATAAATTATTGCAAGTTTATTACACATTTTACAATAATAGATATGGGATATGTGAATTAATGAGATACTGTATCAATGAATGAGGAATCCTTTCTTTAAAAAAAAGATTCCGCTGGTGGCAGATTGAATCCGAGGCCAGCCTGGTGTACAGTTCTAAGACAGGCAAGACTACCCAGAGAAACCCTTTCATGAAAAACAAACTAATTTTAAAGCTATGTAAAGGTCTGAAGAAATGGCTCTACATTTTAAATCATTTGCTAATCTTGCAGAGCACCTTTAGTTAAGTTCTCAGCACCCATTGTCAGACTACTAATAGCCACCTATAACTCTAGTCCCAGGGCTATCTTATCACCTCTGGCCTCCCCCATACCTTCATTCACATGTATATACCCACACGAACACACAAACACATTAGAAACAATAAAAAATAAATATGTTAAAGTTGATATCAAGAGTTCTTCCTACAGAATGCTTAGGCCATGCTAAATGCACACACTTTTAACTCCCAAAGCAAATACCAGACAGGGTTGCTGTAAAAGAACAGCCAGTACTAAGAAGCTTTAGCAACTGTTTTATGGGCATGATCAAGGGATTTCTTTGTGTATATTATAATTAAGTCAGATTTTAAAAGCCAAACATAAAAAGCAAATAGTTCTTTCATGCAGTTTTTATTACATAAAAATTACTTCATAAACTATAGGAAAATGCAAACAATAAAAAGAAACTTGGCCTAAATATTAGAAAAGGCTTTCTCACATTCTTGAATTCATTATCATAATAAAAACAGTAAAAATACATGCTGAAGAGATGGCTTTGCACTTAACAACACTTGTTGCTCCTGAAGAGGAGCTAGATTTGATTCCAAGCATCCACATGGTAGATTACAACCCTGTTCAAAAACTGCAGTTGTGTAGTATCTGATGCCTTCTGACCTCTGCAAGCACCAGGCACACACATGATGCACATACATACATGAATGCAAAATACTCAAAATCTTTAAAAAAAAATTAAAGGTAAAATGGATTCAGCATTTTGGTAGGCCCACAGTCAGGTGAACAATAGAAAATTAATAGATGAAGTGAGCTGGGCTGTTATGGCACACACCTTTAATCCCAGCACTCAGGAAGCAGAGGATCTCTGTGCTCTGGTAGAGATCTGGTAGCCTGGTCTACAGAGTAAGTTCCAGACAGCCAAAATTACACACAGAAAAACCCTGTCCTGAAAAACAAAACAAAACAAAAAAAGAAGTGAAATCAAATATCTCTCTTAGTGATAAATTTACCTTCATATTATTTAAAATATATGAAGCATTGGTGATATAATAGCCAATCATTAAAGTGCATTGAATGAAATTAGTCAAATTAGTTATATACAGTGGCTGGTATCTGTAGTCCCAGCCACTCAAAGCCTAAGACAGAAGGGTTGCTTGAACCTAGCATTCAAGACCAGCTGGGCAACTTAGAAGACACCATTTCCAACAATTTACTTAGAGTCTGGTACTCTTTGTTAATGAACGTAATAGTATTGATTACTAGGGTAAGTATATTCCACCAACAGGTTTTTGACACCAGCTAGCAGCCATAATGTTGAGTGTTAGAGATAATGATGCTGAATGCTTCCCTTCAAAGAGTTTATATGTTTATACAATGAGAATTGAGATAGTATTTAATCGGACCAGGAGAAAAACCTAATTGTCTACTGATTAATGCTTATTTAGCAAGAAAAAAAAAAAACTTGAAGATATGTTTGAAACCATCCAGGCATGGTGAAAACTGATGATTTTTCTTCCTTGTCAAGTTTCTTTTTTACTTCCTGAGATAAATTCTCTAATACAATGTACGGAGTATTTTTAGAGTGGTTTGGTGGTTCTCTTTTGTTTTGCTTTTGAAATAGAATCTCATTATGCAATGAAAACATTCCAAGCTAGCCTAGAATTTTTAATTCTTTCATCTTAGCCTGTAGTGTGCTTAAACTATAGGCATGCACCACCATGCCTAACATCACTCTTATCATTTTATTTTCAATAATATGGCAATGTACTTATAAACTATGATTCACAGTAATGCATTCAACAAATCTAAAGAGGTCTGTACCTTGTGCCAAGCATAGTAGATACATATTTCTGATAAGTGTAAGGGTTACAGCAGTAAACAAAATACTTTAACTTCCTACCTAAGTGGGCTTTGCAGTCCTAGGAAAAAGCCATACTTCAAACACTCACCATAAGGTCTGTGAAGACAAACACCAGTGCAGTGCAGTTTTATACATCTCCCCAGGTCCACACACTATCTTTCAGTACTCTAAAGGCCCTCCCCGACTTCTGCCATCACTACATAGCCTGGCTGGCCAGAAAAAGAGATCCATCTGCCTCTACCTCATAAATTCTGAGAACAAAGACTCCTACCTGTAATGGAAGTTTTGGTTTCTTTGTAAACTCAGCTATGTTGTGTAAATGTGTTTTTATTTTAATCCCAAATGTGAGGTTTTAGTTGGACTATAGCTTGTCCACAGCTGTTAATTGTCTCGTGCAGGGCAGGGCTTTTGCCAGCTGGTAATGGCCTTCTACAAGCATCGTGGAGGGGGCCGTGATCTAGGACACTGAGGATATAAATTTGAGAGCCCAGAAGGTGTGTCGTGGCGTGACATTCAGTGTTCACATGTTATGTGTAGCAGTTTGGAGAGACCCAAGAGAGACGGATGGTGTGGTGGTTTGGAGCAGAGAGAGAAATGCTCTGGGTACAGGGTCTTGAAGAACACTGTTGTTGATGGACATTAGTACAGCCCTAAATAACTGGGGGCCCTCTCTCCCTGCTAACCCCCTCTCCTACGTAGGATTGGAAGTGAGGCTGAGGCTTAAACATCCCCAAATAAAGAAGAGTTTTAAAAAATTAGCACTACATCTACCCACCTAACCCTACCCTTGCCTCATTCCTTGCTTTTAAAGCCAACCTTATTCAGGTTTTGCTTAAGCATCACTTCCTCCAGGAATCTTCTTTAGCACCAGATATAGTTAGATGCCAACATTTTGAGCTTTAGCTGGCTATGTTGGCATGAACCTTTAATCCCAGCACTCTGGAGGCAGAAGCAGACATCTGTGAGTTTCAGGACAGCCAGGGCTACAAAGAGAGAGCATGTCTCAATATATATATTAAACATTAATAACATCCGCCTTATCCTTTATCATACTTAAGAGTGGAGAAGGCCAAAACTTTGTACTTTTCACTGATATGTCTGAAAGCTTGGCAGAGTAACAGTCAGATAGGTGTCTTACAAACTAATCATGAGAAATTAACAAATGAAACCCACATCAGTATTTAAATAAGACTATTTCCAGCTCCATCTATGGGGAAGAACAAGGTTGAAAGTCCAATATGTAACATCTTTACTTCTTAGCACATCTGTTTATCTACTTCGTTTTCCATATGCTTTGAGCACCAGAACACAAATATAAATGAAAATACAATGTTCTCTACAAGCTGCAAGATGCATTGGTTTTAAACCTGTAACAACACTGAAGTCCAATTGTGTTTTTTTCCTGGGTGTGCAAAGATAGTGTACTTTCCTATACCTGATTACCAACACCCTAACACAATACTTCAAGCTCCAACTCAAAGCCTTCTACTACCAAACCATTCTTGACTAAGGGCATCTTAGCTGCTCCACTCCCTGTGCTCTTTACCCATAACACTATTAAACTCCATCACTGGACCCATCTCTCTGGCCACCTTGTCCATCCTTCAACCCTCTCAAAGGGCTGGCTCAGTTTCTTCTTCAGTCTACTGGCCCTCAGAGGGATGATCAGAGACCAGCTACTCCCAGAGCATTCTCTTTCCCTCCTCCCTCAACTCTGAACTTTGAAGCTCACTACTTTCAAATTAGACTAAAGCTTTTTGTGGGATTATGTAACTGAATGTGGTAGTTGCAAAATGTTTGAACACGCACAGCTCAAACTCAAATGTATAGTGAACCTGGGGTTACTGGCAGAGCCAGCCCATGTTGCATCATACAGCCTTGGTTTTGAACGTGTGCACTTTGCACATGCTTTTATTCCCAACAAAGGTGAAAGCCTGAAAAGCTAAAATGGGAGATGGAGAGTTGGCTCACCAGTTAAAAGCACTGGCAGTTCTATCAGACCTGGATTTGATTCACAGCACAGACATGGAAACTTACAACTGTCTGTACCACTAGTCCCAGGCAATCTAATACCAGCTTTTGCCCTCTCGAGGGTACCCAGCACAGAAGTGGTGCAAGACATAGATGCAGGCAAAACGCTCAAACACAAAATTTTTAAATGAAAAAACATTTAAAAATAAAAACTGAAATGTGTATATTATAAAGTTTGTTGATATTTACTATATATAGGAAGTTTTGTGCTCTTAAAAAATATAATAGTTTTATTAGGCATGGTAGCACATGCCTTTAATCCCAGCACTTAGGGGACAGAGGCAAACCTAGTCTACAAAGCAAGATCCAGGACAGCCAGTACTACACAGAGAAGCCCTATCTGGAAAAAACAAAAACAATACAACAACAAAATATAATAGTTTAATTTCAAAAAATGAGGGCCATTAGTATTTCCTACCATCATTCTTCAACATATATCAAATTAGATATATGTAATTTTTAGATTCTATTGAGTTAGACAAACAAGCACATCAATCTGTATTCAAATTTGCCCACTATCTTTAATAAAGTACTGAATTTATAAGTATACCAAAAGTTGTTTTAAGAGAAAGTTCTTTGTTTTTTGATTTTTGTATTTTTTTTCAAGACAAGGTTTCTCAGTGCAGCCTTGGCTGTCCTAGGCTCACTTTGTAGACCAGGCTGGCCTCTCGCACAGGGATCTCCCTGAGAGCTGGGATTACAGGCGTGTACCACCACACCTGGCTCTCTCTATGATTTCTTATCAGTTTGATTTATATACTTATTTTATATACATGGAACCATGTAAAATTTTCTCAGATAAAAAGAGTCAAAAGTGGGAAAAAAAAAAAAAACTCTCACTAGATCACCTGCTATTCCCTCAGGTCACAATCTGAAACATAAATCCCAGACCAGGCCTTTCATTCCTAGTTTGGGGGATATATGAAAGTGTTTACTGGAGATTGGACCCAGAGTTTTGTACATGCTAGGTGTGTCCTCTAGGATTGAACATTTTCCCCATCACTTTTTTTTTTTAAGACAGGGTTTCTCTGTATAGCCCTGACCTGGAACTTGATTTGTAGAACTCACCAAGAGCTACCTCTGTCTCCGAAGCCCTGGGATTATAGGTGTGCACCACCATGCCCGGTTTTCCAGCCCACTTTTTACCTTTGGCTTTGAGATAATTGCCTAGTTACCGAATTGCCTAGACAAAGCCTTGAACTTGCAATCTTCTTGCATAAGCTTTCTAGGAGCTAGGATTACAGACTAGGTTTGAACTTGCTATAGGGCTAGCAAAATAGATCTGCAGGTAAAAAATTCTTACAACACAAGCCTGATAGAACTCAAATAACAGTGAAAGGAGAAAAACAACCCCTGAATGCTATCCTTTCACCTCCGTATGAAGGCTCACACTCTCATAGGCACATCTGTTCTGGTATAAGAATAGCCGTACAGGGCTGGAGAGATGGCTCAGAGGTTAAGAACACTGGCTGTTCTTCCTAAAGGTCCTGAGTTCAATTCCCAGCAACCACATGATGGCTCATAACCATCTAAGATGGTAAGATCTGGTGTACAAATAATAATGTTGTGTGTGTATGTATATATACATATACACATGTTATTAAAAAAATAAAGAATAGCCACACAAACCACTCAGACTCTGGTCTTAGTTATGGATGGTTTATTGGAATACCTATTCCTGATCGAGCAGGGCCACAGTAAGGGCTCAGGAGCCTAACTGTGACATCTACTCGGTCTCACAGCAGGGTTTTTATAGAAAAATAACCAAAAGATATAGTGAGAGCAGTACAAAGCAATATTATGTTTTTTGGCTAACTAGAGAATGTATCAGCTAACCTCTAAGCTGATTGGTCCTAAGTGAGGTAAGTGAGGTAGGACTTGGGGTCTTCTAGAATACATCCAAAGTATAGCCAGGTGTGTAGATAAGAAGAGTGCAACCAGAGTGTAGCTAAGTGAATAGATAATCAACTAGGAGTTATGACACTATTGAATCATAAGGTCATCTATGAACAACTGCTTCCAGGAAGCAGAGTTGAAAAGTTTAAAATTTTGAACTAAATTTCACCTTAGAAACAAAATAGAAGCTGAATACAAAGATGGCTGCAGCTTTTCCTCAAATAGCAGGCTACAACATCATACACATAATAATGATAATAAAAATATTTTTTAAAAAAAGACCATTATTGCTGCTCTTACAGAGGACCCAAGTTCAGTTACCAGCACCTGCATGTGGTGTACGATCATGTGTATTCTGCATTCCTTCAATTTTGTGTCTTTATGCTAGAGAGATATGGTGTCATATATCTGTAATGGCAGCTACTTGAGAAGCTGAGTCAGGATTATGAGTTCAAGGTCAGCCTAAGCTACATCAGGCTCGATCTTCAAAGAAAACTCTGCTTCCATTTTGCTGCCCCTCATTCTCTATTGCCTCCTTTTCCAACTTAGATTCTGTCGTTGTTGGTTCTTTGTTTGTTTCCTCTCTCATTTTATTATCACCTCAAAAAACACCATTGCAGGTCAGATCTCACCACATACCCTTCCTGCAGCCAAACTTGGCTAGAGAAAAATGTGCAGCCATGGAAACAGATGTCACCTCAAATTACGAACCATCTCTGTGGCACTTCTCTAGGCTACCCATTTTCCCAGCTGAGTGTTTCCTACTCTATCCCTCCCTCTGCTACCTTCAGTATGTTGGCCTTTTCTGTCTCCCACCCAGCTGTCTTAGTGCTGCACAACCTTCACCTTTCCTTGCTGTCTGACTAAAGCCACCCTGTATTCCAAGACTTCCTCCCATACACAGGTTTGACCACTCCTTGTTTTGGGAGCCTTTTCCACCACTTGGCTTCCAGGACCTGATTTGTACCCCACCTTTCTGACAACTACTCACCTGTGTGTCACCTCTTTCTCTATCCTCTGAGACTGAACTATCCTAGACATCATTTCTACCATGTATACAAAATTGCATTAACACTTTTTACTTCTCTCCTAGAAATTAGACTTGCAACACCATGCCTCTATTTTATACCATATTATATAAATCTAGCCTGTTACAAATTAGACTCCCTGGTCTCCTCTGCCTCCCCTTCTCCTTGTCATCTTTCCCAAATTAAAACCAGCAACTCCATTCTGCGACCTATGCAGATAAAAGATATTGAAGACATCCTTGACCCCCCCATTTTCTGTCTTATCCCACATCTAATTAATATATCCAATTTCATATCCTACAGTCTCACCACTGCCTGGTGGTACCTGATCCATATCACTGACGTTTCTCTTGTAGAGTAAGTAGTAACCTGCTAAATTGGGTTTTTGTTTCTGTGTTGGTTCTTTCTCTTTACTCCCCATATGTCAGGAAGGAAATTCTTTTGAAATAAAAGGAAGTTGGTACCAGTCCCCTAATGAAAATGCATTTTGTCATTCCAGCTCACTTGGTGAAAGTCAGAGTCTTTACAGTGGCTCATAAGGCTGCACAGTCCTTGTCCTCTACTTTATTACTTTCTCACCACCATCAATGTCTCCCTTACTGTGAAATCTTCCCTTAACAACTCCCCTTTCTCCTAGATTTCTTAGCATCATTTTTTTATTTCCTCCATAATATTGATCACCATCTAATTCCCAGTATATTTTATTCATTTATTTATTGCCTGTTTCTCTAAAATACAGTCATCTTGACAAGGGTCAGGTCTGTTTTATTTGCTGTGTATGTAACACCTATAAGAGTGCCTGACACATAGAAAGCACTCAATAAATGTTTGTTGAGTTCATTTCTTGGTTGATTGAAACAAACCTTTAATGTCAGGCACTAAAGTTGAAGCCATTTGGAAGCTAAGGTGGGAGTCGGGAGCCCAGGACTGTGCAAGTAGTCTGGTCAATGTAACAAATTGTCCAGCGAGACAGAGAGAAATCACAAATCATGATTGCCCATTTGCCTGTCAATCTCCTGTGTGATACTGGAAGTCTCTTAAAGTTGGTAACTGGAACAGCTTAACATTGTCTGCAAATACATGTTCAATACTCAGGAAACATTTATTCTGTGTGTTTTTAGAGCCCTTTCATTTGTAGAGGAATTTTAATTTAGAATATGGCTGCTCTGGCAAGAGATCACATCCAAAGGCCTTCTAGGTCTGTATAATCTAGCTGGAATACAAATGCACCTTTACTCCAACAGACAGAAGCAAGCAGATCTGAGTTCAAGGCCTGGTGTAGAGCAAGTTTCAGGTAAAAAGAAGCTTAGGTCCAGATATGGTGGTACATGCCTTTAATCTTAAACAATGAAGGTAAATTTAATTAGTACAAGGACACACCCATGCTTGAAAGTGATGTTTAATTGAATGGCAGAAAAAGATTTGACAGAATAGGATACACCCAAGTCTCATGAAAAAAAAAAAAAAAGAGGAAAGTGAAGCTACTTAAGGGGCAATACAGAGAGAGAAGAGAAATTTTTTGGGAGAGTTTTACAGAGAGAGGTTGAATGAGAGAATAAGCTAGACACAGGTGAAGACAGAATGATCCAGAGAATAAGGAGGAGCCAGAAGATTAGAAAAGATTGTTTGAGTTAGTTTGAGGCTAAGCAGAGTAAGTCAGAGGCCAAGAAAAAAGCCAGATTCAATAAATTAGCTGGGAGAGGAGTATGAGCCAGAACACTTAGTTAAACCAGCCAGTCCAAAGCTCAGAAAGAACAAGAAACAGTGAGCTTATTAAGCAGTAAGTCTCAGAGGCTAAAAAACATTCTAGGCCCAGTTTAGATTGAATGGAGGCTAGAAACTTACAGGACTAGACCTAGGTTAGCAGCTCAAGACAGTAATCCTCTGAGACAACAGTTGAAATAGTCAAGTCAAAGTTCCTTTTACATTGATTATTCATTCCCCCGTAAGAAAAAAAAAATCTAAAACTTCCAGCTTGCACCCTCACCAAGTCTAATTAAGATGGAACTCTTCAACAGGGATACACACAAATATGATGTGTTGTGTCCCCACCAAGCAATTCATTGTTATTGGTAGCCATGAAACTCAGCTGCTGCTTGGGTTTGTAGGAAGTTAGGCCCAAAGCTGCACAAACCAAATGGGCCAAAATAAAATAAGAGTTGTTTTAGGGCATGGCCTGAAAACAAATGTCTCTGTTAAGTATGTCAAAAATGATTAGAAGGAAACAGAAGCCACAGGGTGTGTGTTTTCATTCTGGAAAGGTAGAGATAATCTTTATGGAAGATTTCACATTGTGTTACAGAGCAACTTAAAGGGCACCTGTTCAGAGAGCCCTATCCTGATACCCAAATGTAAATCTGAGCCCATTCTGGTTTTCCTTTAATTTATACTTTTGTCTGTATATTTTAGTGTAGACTTAGGTTTGAATTATGCTTTTTTTCCTCACTCTTTCAAGACAGGATTTCTCTTGGCTATCCTGGAACTCACTGTGTAGACCAGACTGGCCTTGAACTCACAGGAAACCACCTGCCTCTGCCTTCCAAGTGCCAGGGGTTAAAGGCATGCACCACCACTGCCTGGCACCACCACTGCCTTGTTGTAATTTAGACTTTTAAATAGTGTATATCAGCTGTACAAAGTAAGGGATTTTTTTTTCTTCTTTTTGGGTTTTTGAGACAGCCATGGCCATCTTGGAAGTCACTCTGTAGACCAGGCTGACCTCAGAGATATCTCCTGCTTCTGCCTCCTGTGTTCTGGGATTAAAGGTGTCACCACTGCCACCACCCAGCTTCATTATGGCATTTTCGAGAGTGCATATCATGTGCTTTGAAATAATCTTACTCCCCTTTTCTTTTTCCTTTGACATCACTAGTTTGATTTCTGCAGAATGCTCACCATTAGCTGATGTTTTGTTTCCTTGGTTAGTGGATGGCAAGCTTTAAGGGACCAAGGTGGTTTTAAAATTCACATTTGTGTCCCCGGTCCTGGAACTCTGTAGTCACTGCAGAAGTATGTGATGTGTGAATAAATAAAGGAGGAAAAGTAAAGATAGCTCGGTGGTTGAAAGCACTGGCTACTCTTCCAGAGATCTTGGATTTAATTCCCAGAGCCCACATAGTAGCTCATAGCCAGAGGATCTGATGCCCTCTTCTGGCCTCCACAGGCACCAGGCATGCACACTATACACAGACAAAATGCAAACAAAAGACCCATACACATAAAATAAAAAGTAAATAAAGTGGTGGAGACTGACCATTGTGGACAGAGTTCTGTGATAGTCTCAACATGCCCATCTCCTAGTGAGTGTGCTTTTTATAAACCCTGGGCTGTTTTTTTAAAAAGTAGGCTTTGGTTATTTGCTACAGTTAACTTTTTATACTTTCCTATTATTGTGTTTGAGTGTGGGTACATGTATATGGAGGTCTGAGAACAAATTTCAGAAGTTTAATCTTTCCTTCCACTGTGGAATCTGGGGATAAAACTCAGGTTGGCAGGCTTCTGCCCAGTTACAGATGACTTTAAAGGGGGGAGATGGGCCAATGAGATGGCTGTGAAAGTCCTTGGCATGAATACTTAGATATAATACATACACATTAAATAAATGAATTTAATAATTTACTTAAAAAATAAAAGAGCTAAGAGCAGTTACCAGACACCCAGATAAGAAACGATGTTAGTCCTACAACCACAAGGTGCTGAAAACTGTCAGCAGTCTGAATTTAGAAGCTGGTTCTTCCACCGAATCTCCCACAAGAAATGCAAACTGGGTATCATCTGGACTCTAGCCTGGAAAAATCCTGAGGGCTATTCTGCACTAAGCCCACAGAGCTATGAGTTCATAAGTTTCGGTGTTCTAGTCCATGCTAATTTGTTATGCAAAATGAAAACTAAAACAGAGGCATTAACAGTTTTCTCTGTATTCTTTTACTTTCTATGTATTGTGTGCACGTGTGTGGGTGGGTATGTGCATGTCATGGTATGCTTGTGGAGGTCAGAGATCAGCTCTTCTTATTCAGTTCTCTCCTGTGACTTTCCTGGATAGTAAACTCAGGTTATCTGAACTGCATGACACCTCTACCTGCTTGGCCACCTTGATAGCTTTTTGTTGTTTGTTTTTGTGAGATGGGATTTCACTGTCTTCCAATCTGGCCTCAAACTCACGGGGATTTTCTTACCTTAATCTCCAGAATGTTGGGTTTATAGACATTCATCATTAATTAGGAATTTCTCTCCAGATGTTATATCATAGGAATAATAATAAAATGCTAAACGTCATATAATCCCAGCACTTACAAGGTAGAGACAGAAAGATCAGAAGTTCAAGGTCATCCTCAGCTATATATGAAGTGCAGGCCGGCCTGGACTATATGAGACCCTGATTCAGAGAAAAAGAGCAAAGCACCTTGATACAATACAATGAAGGGGTTCACCAAGAAGTCAAACTTGTTTACCTTGACCATTTGTCTGTGTGATCCTCAAACAAAAGGAAATGAACTTCGAAAAACATCCTGCCAATCCCTGTCTCCAGGTGAAGGCCAGAGGGAAAACAAGCAGCTCCCCACAACCACCAGCCCAGGGGAATGGCACCACCCACAAAGGACTAGGGCCTCCTATATCAGTTACTAATTAAGAAAATGCTCTACAGCAGTTGTTCTCAACCTTCCTAATGCTGTTATTACAATGCCTCATGTATGTAATGACTCTCAACCTTAAATTTATTTTTGTTGCTATTTCATGACTGTAATTTTGCTACTATTATGAACTATAATGTAAATATCTGTGCTTTCCAATGGTCTTAGGCAACCCCTGTGAAAGGGTCATTCCACCTCCAAAGGGGATGAGACCCACTGGTTGAGAACCACTGCTCTACAGGCTTGCTTATAGCCTGATCTTATGGAGGCATTTTCTTAATCAAGGTTTCCTCCTCTCAGATGACTATAGCTTGTGTCAAGTTGACATGAAACTAGACAGCACAGTTGTTTCACCTATAAATTGAAGGAGGTTGTCATAACACCTGACAAGTAGCAATTAAGGGAAAAAAGGTTTATTCTGGCTCACAATTTGAGGGGAACATTCTATCGCATCAGGGGAGGCTATGGAGAGCACCATATCACATTCAATTCAAACCCACATGGCAAACAGGAAACAAAAAGATAAGAGGGATGACAGCAAGCTATAGCTCCCAATGACACACACATGCTCTGTGACCTTTCCTTAGCCCATCAGTTAGATCTTTAAATTTGTTTGTATTGTGGGTATGTGTATTTTTTAAGAGTCAGATTTAAAAAAAATAAAAATTTTTTAAAAACTTAAAAAAGAGTAAAATTTAATGCTGAAGGATGTTGGGATAATCTACACATAATGTATCACCTGGCTATGAAGGTGTGCCCTTCTATATTCTCAATTGTTAATTGCTGTACTGGAAGTGCTACACTAGGTGCCAAGCTAGCAGTATATGTAAATGTTTGTTGCTTCCTCACCTGCCATGGAGGCAAGGGTTGTCATGTAGCTCTCAGTCTGGCCTAAAGGCAACACTGCAGAGCATATTCTGGCTGCTGATGGGTTCAGAATGAGTAGCTGTGGAATCTTTCCTACTATGCTGATAACTTTTGTATGAGAAAAGAGTGTGGTGTTGCAGAATATTTGATCCCATTGTGAATCAGGAAATTGTGAACTGTAAAAATCTGTTTCTAATTGTGGTATGGCTCAGTCTTTGATCCTAGAGCTTTCTCTTTACTGTAAACAAGTACTTTTGGTGTGGCTCAGCCCTAACACACACCTTTAATCCAAGAGCTTTCTATAAACAGGATTAAATAAAGTTAACCTTAGGTCAAGAAGGGGAGCAAGAAACCAGTTAACAGGAAATAAACAGAAAGGAGGGACATTGAGTTGAGGGTTGTATTTATTTGTTTGTGACTGGGTTTCTCTGTGTAACAGAGCCCTGGCTGTCCTGGAACTCTTGTAGTCCAGGCTGGCTTAGAATTCGTAGAGATCTGCCTGCCTCTGTCTCCTGAGTGCTGGGGTTAAAGGTGTGTGCCACAATGCCCAGCCTAGCTGAGGGTATTTTAGACAGTGTGGAAAAGAAGGAGAAGCTTTTTGCTTCTTTGTGAGCTGAGTAGGCAGGTCAGCTGGGTGCTTTCTCTGCCTTGCTGAGCTAGCAAGTTTTTACCCCAGCATCTGGCTCCTGAGTCTTTATTTTTAAAATTGAACTATTGGGATTTCCTTATAACAACAGTGTGGTGTTTTTTGTTTTTTTGCAGAATAAAGAGCCAGTGGCTAGAGCTAAGGCAAGATGACTGGGCAGAGAGGCAGGAGACAGAAGCAGAACCTTCAACGGAGTAGAGAGATAAAGCAGAGAGAGCCATGTGGTGGGGAAAGTTGGGTTAGGTTAGAGGGCTAACTGAAAGACTTCCCAGCAAAAAAGCTAATAGCTGTCTCCATATCTTTATTTTTAAACCCCAAGCAGGACTCCTGAAAGCCTCCATAATAGAAGGAAAAGCCAACATTATGAAAAAATGATGTTTTTCTCTCTTCTAAATACTGTGCTGAGATAACACAAAGGTCTGCTTTCAGAGGCTGTGTTGTGAGGCTCACAGCAGCCTTGCCCTTCTTAAAGCATCAGACAGCAGGCAGCACTATGAAAATGACTTGATTTTTTTCTTTTGATAGTGGTTTGCATGCTTAAAATGAGCTCAGTCTTTCTTGTTCTTTCTGAGCTCTGGGCTGGTTGGTTCAAATTAACTGTTCAGGCTCAAACTCCTCTCCCAACTACTGATTCAGTCTGGCCTTTTAGCCCCTGAATTGCTCTGCTTGGCCTCAAACTAATTCTAACAATCTGCTTCAATCTTTTGGCTTCTTTTCACTTTTTGGCTCATTCAGTCTTCACTTGCAGCCTGTCTCTCTATTGCTGTCCCTGGTAAAACTGCCACTTCTCTCTTTCATTGCCTTGTTAGTAGCTTCCCTTTCTTCTCTCTTCTCTTGAGAGTTGGGTATATCCTAGTCTGTCAAGTCTTTCTCTGATTCATCACTGTGTCTGCCTCAATTAAACATCACTTTCAAACATGGGTACTTCCTTCAACAAACTTTACCTTTATTGTTTAGGATTAAAGGCATGTACCATCACGAATGGACCTAAGGTTTTCTTTACCTGATACTTGCCCTATAGCAGGCTGGCCTTGACTCAAATCTGCTTGCCTCTGTCTCCTGGATTAAAGGTGTGTCTGTATTCCAGCCGATCAAACAGAAGCTAGAAGGCCTTTGGATGTAATCTCTTGCCAGAACTGTCATGTTCTGAGTCAAAATTCCTCTACAGTGTGTATTATACATAATAGTATAATACATCAGGAAGTCTTGCTTGACACCCATGTGAAGTGGCACACCGTCATTCTCTGACAAACTGCAGTATTTTGTTGCTTTCACTTTTATCACTTTGAGCAGTCCTAGTATTACTTTCTTTATCCAGTTTATGTACTTCTCCCTTAATGGAATGCTCACTTTCTCTCTGTCAACAGTGTTCCTAGTGCATAAGGCAGGGTAAAAAGGGCCAGGGAAAAAAATCTCCTGACCCTGATTTGAACCCTAGCCCAAGACCGGGGTTAAGAAACAGAATCCCACCAATCCCTGAGCTCTCCTGAAGTTCAGGACTTGAAATCCTACAAATCCTCACCTTGGAAAGCCCCACCTCCCAAGAAATCATATAAGCTCTGCCTTCTGCTCAGTTTCCTGTTGAGCAGAGACAGCTACCCTCCTGTGTTTGTTTAGGGTCTGAAAGCCCAAAACAACCGGAGCAATCATGTAGCAATCACAGAAGTCCAGCAAAGCAAGATCTTTATATGAATTAGACAGCAAAAACTGACTAGTCCTGGACAGAAGCACTCCGGAGCTGAGCCTTCTAATATTTATCTTAGTATTAAGCAGATGACACAAACGTATTGTACTTAGGCTGCTCTACTACTGATCAATCGGGGTTGCAGAAAAGACTCAGGAGCTGAAATGCAACTAAGTTTTTAAGTCTGAAATCCACAAACATCTGTACCAAGTTATCTCACCAATCAGGATTTAGGGGTAGGAGATTTCCTTAGGAAGGCTTGCCTAGCATTCATGACTCAACCTGCTAAACAGGATATCAGTTACCCACAGACGTCTTAGGAACTTAAACTTTACTTGACCCCTATTCAAAATGAAAGTTTTATTCAAAATGGCTCCACTTTGGTTACTTTCTACAGGTTCGCCGACACCCAATTAATTTGTTGTGCAATGTGACTTTGTATTCTTTGGCTCCGGGATTGCCAGGATACCTGTCTAAGCGGATTTCTCTAGGGAAACCATCCTCAGCCAGAGCAGAGCTGTTATATTTGCATTGGGGAAATTGTTAACACTTCTGTGGGGAAGCCTTTCCTTTCAAAGCTGCAACACTTACATATTTTCGGATTATTGTTTTTGTAATGAACCAGTGAATGCAGACTCCATCTTTAAGACCAACAGGACTGAAATGGCTGGCTATGTCCCTGTGATGGAACGTGGACGAAAGTGCAGGCTAGCGCCAAGAAGGAAGTTTGTCTCCTGCAGAAAGAAGCCGGAGACGGCACCTGTAGAACCTGCTCCACCCTCCCGGAAGGGACGGACTTATGTGTGGGCGTGGCCAGGAGAAGGGGTGGGCCCTGCGCTGCGGAGCCCAGGAAGTGGCGGAAGATGGCTGCAGTTGTGGCAACGGAAACACAGCTAATGCTAGGAGTCGGGCTGATCGGTGAGCATGCAGGCTCTCTGCCTGCCAGGCGTGCCCCAGCTCCGCCTGGGTCCTCGGGTCCGCGGGACCCTTCCACTAGGGAAGGGCTAGATCTGGGTTGTGAGTTTGGCCTTCTCAGCGCTCGTGCTGACTTCGGGCCTGCGGGCGGGCGGGCGGGGCTCGAGACTCCGGCTGACGCGGTTGGAGACCTAGTGTGGGGCCGCGTTTGTTTGCGGCTCCCGACTAGTATGCCTCTGGTGCCATTGGCAGAACACGCCCGAAAGTAACGGAGCAGATGTTGGAACCTGTGCAGGGTGACCCAGAGTTTCTACTCCCAGGGTGGAGACCTCCACGTCACTTGATCCAGGTCTTCCTGGAGTTCCTGCATGGTCACATGTGGAACCCCTGCTAGTTTATAGGAATTGATGGTAAGGAAGTTATAGGTATCTTTGGACAGTCCAGACTGTGAGTGAACCTTGTGCAGCCCAAGCAGGCTGTAGGTGACAGCACTGGACTGCAGAAATGAATAGACCTTTATGAATTGCTTAGAATAGTCTCTCTCGAAGGTCCAATACACACCAAGACACTAGCCTTCGTTGCCGAGTGCGCATGTTGCTTATGCTTATCAAATAACTGCGATAATTATTTTTCAGGAGCTCAAAGCAGTGGCTTTATCTTGTATTCACTCCTTTTTGTGTAAAAATTTATTTTGTTTTTCTATGATTGTCTGCCTGACTGTATGCCTGTGTATGCCAGAGTAGATCATCAGACCGTCTGGACCTGGAGCCAGTTGCGAGCTGCCAAGTGGATGCTGGAAATCGAACCCATTCTTTTTGAAGAACATCTAGTGCTCTTAACTGCTGAGCCATCTCTAGTCCCTTGTATTACTTTCTAATGTGATTTTTAAAATTGCTTGAAAACAAATCCTAAGTAACTCAGGCATCTTGGACCTGTCAGCACTTTAGAATTAGGTTGAGCTAAATTGTGAAAATAAAAAGAATGACTTTAATCTCAGCACTTAGGAGGCAGAGGCAGGCAGGTCTTTGAGTTTGAGCCTGGTCTACAAAGCGAGTTCCAGGACCAGCCAGGGCTACACAGAGAAACCCTGTCTCAAACAAACAAACAAAAACACCTCAACATATTTGCCTGTTAAACAGCTCTTTATTTCTTATTTTTATTTTTTAGCTCTTTAGTTTTTGTTTTTTTTTATTCTTACATGCACTTAAAAGGTATTTATTTCTAAGCTGGGCAGTGGTGGCTTGCTTTCAGCCTCAGCAGGTGGCAGGAAATAGCAGAGGATCTTCTGAGTGCAAGACCAGCCTGGTCGACTTTGCCAGCTGCACAGGGAAACCCTCTCTCAAAAAAAGGGGAGGGGAGAGGAGAACCAGAGGCACAGTCACACAGATCTGTAGTTATCACTACTGTGGGGACTGAGCCTGCCCCACCAGTGTTTTATTTCCTATTTTGTAATTGAGGTGATTTACATTGGTGATAAAACTATATAATGACTACATAGTTTTATTATTGTTAGTCTAAAAATTTGGCAGAGTAGTAGAACTCTTGCTTAGCATGTAAGATGAATTGGGTTTAATCTCAGAGAATAAGGTAAAATTTAAATCTAGACTGTATGTATAAAATGAATTAAAGGAGGCTTCACCATCTCCTTCATTTTTTGGAGAAGGGGGATTAAGGACCAAAGTCAAGGCTTTAAATGGTCTGCCTATATGCTTAGCCCTCGCCATTTTTCCCTTTAACAGCCCTTTTCTATGTATTTTTATTGAGTCTTCCACTTGCATAGAAACATAATTAAAAGTCAATAAGCATTTTTTTGTGTGGGAGAAGATAATCTTACTAAATATCTAAGGCTAGCTTTTCAATATAGTTTATTTTATTTATTTGTGTATGAGAACATTTGTCAGGCTTGCCCACATGGAAGTCTGAGGACAACTTATGGGAGCCAGTTTTCTCCTTTGACCATGTCTGGCCCAGGGATCAAACTCAGTTCATTAATCTTAGTAGCAAGTATTTTTACCTGTTTGTTTGGGTAACATAAAAATAATATGAATCTGAGTGGCATGATGGTGATGGTACATGCTTTGTAATTTCAACTCTTAGGAGATAGAGTTAGAAGAATCAGGAGTTCAAGGTCATCTTGACTACATAATTTATGACTATTTGAGTGATATCAAAACCAATCAAGTAAATGCAAATCATGACTTCATGAAAATTTTGTGTCTCAAATGATTTGGGTTGCTTTGTAAAGTAAGGTGTTAAACTGATTCCACAAAATGTTTCTGAGTAACCAATCAATTCACATTCCTTGCTGCTGTTTGACATTCTCACAGTGACCATCTTTCCACCATAGAAAAGGACTCTAATGGAGAAGTTCTGTGGGTGTGGTGTTATCCTTCCACAACAGCCTCCTTAAGGAATCTGCTGCTCCGAAAATGCTGCCTAACAGATGAAAACAAACTTCTCCATCCCTTTGTCTTTGGTCAGTACAGAAGAACATGGTTTTATATCACTACAGCTGAAGTTCCAGATTCTTCAGTTTTGAACAAGGTATGGCTGCTTCAAGGTCAAAAAAACAAAAAAACAACAACAAAAAAAAACCAAAAAGAAAACAAAATATCTAAAATGATTTAAGAATTTAAGACTTAGACTCTATAACAATACATGCAAGCATTAAACCTTATTATTCCCTTTAGCATTCCATTTACTGTACAAATACTGATAGCCATTGTGCTTAGTTGAATGCTGAACAGTTTTAGCATAAGTAGTCCTTATCAAAGTTACAGTCTGATGGACTAGAAATATAAGGCAGTTTCAAAGCCATAGTAAATAAAAGTGAGTAGTGTTTTCCACAGTTGGACACTAATTTTTTTTGGGTGGGGGGGGGGGAGATTTAGCTCAGTGGTAGAGTGCTTAGGCAAGCGCAAGGCAAAATAACAAAAAGACCAAAAAAAAAAAAAAAAAAAAACCAAAAACAAGGTAACTGCAAACTATTTTGGGATTAAAGGTGTAATCCCAGCACCTGGGAGGCAGGTGAGTTTGAGGACATCCAGGCTTCCATAGGGAGTTCCAGGCTAGCCTTGGTTACATAGTAAGACCTATTTCAAAAACACAAAACTATTTGCTACTCATGCAAAGGACCTTTTAGAAGCTTGGAGAGATAGCACATGCTTATAATCCCAGTTTTTAGGAGGTTCAGACAGGATTGCCAGATTCAACATAATGCATTCCAGGCTAGTCAAACACTTTTTAATTTTTTAAACATTTATTTTTATATGTATAGGTGTTTTGCCTGAACGTATGTCTGTGTGAATGTACCATGTGTATGTCTAGTACCTGCAGAGATCAGAAGGAGGTGTTGGATCTCCTGGGACTACAGTTAGAAACAGTCATGGATGACCATGTGGATACTGGGAATAGAACCCACGTCCTCTGAAAGAGTAGCAGTACTTGTAACCACTGAGCCATGGTTTCAGCACCTTAAAACTGTCTTAAAGGATATAATTATTCTCTCCAGAGTTAAGAATTTTTTTAATTTACTTGTGGATGATAAAGATACATTATGAATTTAGAATTTTTGTTAAGAAAATCATGTCATAATTAGGCTTTTGCTTTTTATTTGCTATAAATAATATCAATGTGACCTGGTGAATAAGGTTTTTTTTTTGTTTATTTGCTTGCTTTTGTTTTTCAAGACAAGGTTTCACTGTGTAGCCCTGGCTGTTGTACTGGAATTCTTTCTGTAAGATCAGGCTGGCCTCAAACTCAGAGATCTACCTGCTTCTGACTCCCAAGTGCTGGGATTAAAGGTGTGCACCACCACTACTCAGCTAATTAAATAGTTTCTAACTTCAAACAAGAAGAGTTTTTCAAGGGAATAAAAATAAGGAAACAAGTTACTGAGTCTCTGGCATGTATCTAGGTGTGTCTTTTCATTTTTAAGTGTTAACTTTTGAGCCATAATAGGACTGTATGAAGTATGTCTAGAATACAAAGAATAGTATTAACTATTTTCATAGTATAAACTAGGAAAATGATTTAGAAACAGCTAAAGGGCTCTTAGAAAATTTAACTTTGGCTCTGTACCCTATTTTTTAATTGGATTACTTGATTTGTTGCTTTTTAACTTCCTTAGTTCTTTATGTATTCTGGATATTAGACCTCTGTCAGAAACAGGGTTGGTGAAGATCTGTAGGCTATCGTTTTGTTCTGACGACAGATGACAGTGCCATTGGTTTTTTTCTGAAACTGATATTCCAAACAAGGACCATGCATGGATATAACCTAGAATCCCTGCTCAGATGTAGCCCATGGTAGCTCTGTATCCAAGTGGGTTCCCTAGTGAGGGGAACAGGGACCGTCTCTGACATAAACTCAGTTGCTAGCTCTTTGACTGCCTCCCCTTGAGGGAGCAGCCTTGCCAGGCCACAGGAGGATAATGCAGCCAGTTCTGAGGAGACCTGATAGAAGGGGAGGAGGACCTCCCCTATCAGTGGACTTGGAGAGGGGCATGGAAGGAGATGAAGGAGGGAGGGTGAGATTGGGAGGGAATGAAGGAGGGGGCTACAGCTGGAATACAAAGTGAATAAACTGTAATTAATATAAAAAATAAAAATTTAATAAAAGAAAATATAACTTTGGAAATTTTACTATATTATAAGATCTTTGGGTTTTGTTCAATAAGTTCTTTTTATCTTTGTTTTGAAACAGGGTCTTTCAAAGCCCAGTCTGGCCTTATATCACTATATAGCTGGCGCTGGGCTGACACTCTTGATCCTTCTGTCTTCACTCCCCAAGTGCTTCCATTACAGATTTGTGCCACCACAACTCACTTACTTATATCAGTTTGGTGGGTTTTGTTGTTTCTCTTTCAAATTGTATTTTTACTTTTATTTGTATGCATGCCTGTATAAGCACAGGTGTCTTCTGAGCCAGAAGAGGCCATCAGACCCCTGAAGGTAGAGTGAAAGGCAGCTATAAGCTGCTCTGTGGGTGATGGGACTCAAACTTGCGTCCTTTGCATGAGTAGCAAATGCTTTTAACTACGAAACCATCTCTCTACCTCCTTCAGTTCTTTATGAAAAATCTTGATGCAGTCTTAAGTGGATGTGATCCATGTTTTTTATTATAGACTTCCAAGTTACAGCAGCATTCATATTACATCTGTTTCAGATTTTAAAGACAAATTTAGAGATAGTTTAAAACATGTTTTTCAATAGAGCACAGTGACATACACATATAATCACGTGGGAGGCTGAGGCAGAAGGTCTCAAGTTTGAGACCAGCATGGGCTATATAGTGAGACTATCTCAAAACAAGAATAGAGAAGCAAGTGAAGACTTTGGCATTTCGGTCTTTTTAATGCAACAGTGTTGTGCCCAAGAGATTTATTAGAATAGAGTTAATACAATTAATCTGTTATAGTAAGTATCTATTGAATTCTATTCAACTTTCTTTAAAAAAGTGTGCTTTTGTTTGTTTCTTTTGGACAGGTGACTCATTTTTCTATTGTTCTGACCGCCAAAGATTTTAACCCAGAGAAATATGCCGCCTTCACTAGGATATTGTGTAGGTCTGTATGAAAATTATGTTAAATGCTAATTCACCAAAATGAATTTAGTAGTGACCCAGAAAATGTACACATGAAGGAAACAAATTCAATCTTTAGTCTACCTGACTTAATCCATTTTGGCTTTGCAGAGTCTGATTTGTAAAGAGGGACTTTCTCTTTGTTTTATGGGTTTATCCTCTGATTTGGGAAAATGGGCCAGGGGGAGAAGAAAAAGCAGTTTGTCTGGCTTTTGTAGTTCCTGGGCATCTTTCTTATATATTAAAGTCATTAGTTTTTGTTTTGTTTTGTTTTGTTTTTTTCAAGGTTTCTCTCTGTATCCCTGGCTGTCCTGGAACTGTAAACGAGGCTGGTCTCGAATTCACAGAGATCCAGCTGCCTCTGCTTTCCTGAGTGCTGGGATTAAAGGCATGTGCCACCACCACTTGACAACATTAACTTTTTAAATGATGGCTTTTCCAAATATTTAGTTTTCCTGTTGTTTTACTAGTATTATTAGGTAACATGCAATTCTAAATGTCATGTTTCAGCTCTCTCTTCCAATAGTTTTGTGGAGAGCTGAAGGAAATTGTTTTTCCTACTGTAAGCCTAATAAATGGTTGCTTTATTTTTGTCATTATATATGTGTGTGTGTGTGTACCTCACACAAATGCACACCAAAGCAAAAATTGAAAAATAAAAACTCCATTATCTAAGAGTTTCAGTTAGATTGTATTTTAACAAAGTGAGGTTTTACTGCTTAGGGTAATTAGCCGTACTACAAGACTTGCTATGGAAAGAAATCTAGGCATATGGCTCACTGTGGAACAGAAACAGCTGCTACTCTTTGTGGCTTCATGGGTGAGGTTGTTATTGATAGAAGGGTTGAAGTCCAGAAGCTGTCAGCTGAAAACACTGTAGAGGTGTTTTCTAAAAAGTATGAGACTCCCCTTGCATCTGGCTTCCCAGAGTAGGACTAATTACCAATCTGAACTGAGCAGGAGGTATGTTGGAGTTCAGCCTGGAAGATGTCTAATTCTGTAGTGCATAGTGTTGTGGCATTCTACTCAGCAATTGCCAGCCACTTCCTCTATCCCCTGTTCCTTTCTGCTTCCATATGCACAGCTTTACATGTGTTCTCATGTCCCCAAGCATGTTTCTGTCTTTGACCATGCTCATGGCCAAACACTTTTTCATGATGGTAACATAAATGTAGAGGTGTTTACATTCACTTCTGGGGAGTGAATCAAGCAGGTGTGCTTTCTGTAACATACAGCAGAGGCCACTCAGGAAGGCTCCAGTCTCTGTGGCATCCTTTGCCACCACTCCTTTCATCTCCTAGGCCTGAGGGTTACAGTCTGAACATGTCCTCTGGGCTATACTGCATGGTTCTCCCCAGAGTCTTTTCCTCTTTTCTGTCTCTCATGGCCCAGGGTTGTCATCATATCAGTCTTCTGTTTGATGTCTCCATTACTATCGTTGGTTTCTGTTCATTGTGTTCATGCATTTCTTATTAAGCAGCACATAATAAAAAAGTATCAGTGATGAGACTGGAGAGATGGTTAAGAGCACTGGCTGCTCTTCCAGAGGACCTAGATTCAGTCGTGATCCTTCCCCCCATCCCCCCTCCCCGTACCCTGATGACAGCTGACAACTGTAACTTCAGCTCCAGGGGATCCAACCCCTCACACACATATACAGGCAGGTAAAACACCAATGGACATAAAATAAAAATAATTAAATCTTAAAAAAATTATGTTACTGATACAGAGAAATCTACAACAAAATTCAACACTCCCTCCTGCTTGTTCAGTAGCCCCAGTTCACATCATCCCTGCAATACCCTTGGTTTGTATAAGCTTCTGTTTGAATTAGTGAGACAACTCACAATATTTATTGTTCCCACCTTTTTCTCCATTTGTAGCTTGAAATAATAAGTATTTAGTAATCAGTTAAACTAGATATTATTTTTCAGTTGGTCTACAATAAATATAATTTTCAAGTAGTCAGTTATAAAAATAAGTTTTCAGTTTAATACTCTCAGTTTTCTATCACATCAGCTGCTGAAAGGCCCAGATATGCCAGGTAATCCCCTTTTTTTAATTCTTCAGTGCTGCAGATCACACTCAGGGCCTCGAGCAGGCTAGACCTACTCTTGACTACTGAAGTATGCCAGCAGCCCCATGAAGTTTCTCAAGCAACATGTAGCTCTAAGCCAGGCATGGTGGCCTTGGCCTTTAATCCCAGCACTCTGGAGGCAGAGGCAGGTGAATCTCTGAGTCTGAGGCCTGATATACACGGCAAGTTCCAGTACAGTCAGGGTACACAGAGAGACACTGTCTCTACACAAACAAACTGATGGATCACTGTCTATAAATAAATAAGAGAGAAGTAGCCTTAGTTGTTCACAGGAAAGGACTTCAAGGGGAAGAGACTTAACTTGGGCTGTATAAATGCAACTGGCTTCCTGTCAGCCTTTTTGGAAGTCTTTAACTTGATGACAGATGTCTGTTATCATGAAAACTTTAAAGAGCATGGATTTCTTAATCATCTCAATGGAATTACCTCTAGGATTGCTTATAATAAGCATGGGTTCTATAGCTAACTATTGCTTTCTCTATGAACAATGCCTTGAACTCCTTTTTTTAATTAAATTTTTATTTTTTATGTTATAGTTTGTTTGCTTTCTACCCCAGCTGTAGCCCCTTCCCTCATTCCCTCCCAATTCTACCCTCCCTCCCTCATCTCCTCCTGCCCCTCTCTAAGTCTGCTGATAGGGGAGGTCCTCCTCCCCTTCCATTTGAACTCCTTTTCAAAAGAAGTTCAGGCAATAAAGCAGAGTTGTGTGACTGAGAACACCATAAGCACTTGTAAGCATAAGACGTAAAAAGAAATAAGAATGTAATATTGCTAGGGAAGCCACCGTTAATTCCCCTGAATAGGACTACATCTCCAGATAGAAGGAAAGAGAAAGAGCCTCAAAGAAATAATCCACTTCTGTCAAGTGTTGTATTCCAAAGTAAATTAGAGAAGAAATACTATGGACAGGTTTGCACATTTGGAAATGCTACCAGATTACTTTATAATCTAGAAAGTATCAATATGTAACTGTGGTGACTTTCTCCACATTTCCTATACTGCATCAAAAGCATTGTCACCTTCTGTCCTTTTTCACAGAATATATCTGAAATATGGAAGCCCGGTTAAAATGATGGAGAGTTACATTGCAGTTCTCACCAAGGGGATCTGCCAGAGTGAAGAAAATGGCTCTTTCCTTAGCAGAGACTTTGATGGTCGAAAGGCATACCTTGCAGGCTCTATCAAAGGTAAGAAAGAAAGAAAAGAAAGAAAACCTGGCCAATAACAAAAGTTCCAAGACAAGGTCACTTGAACTTGTATTTCCTACACAGGAGTATACATCAGTTCTCATGTTTCTTCATGACTTAGAATTCTAAGGAAAACCTGTTTTGTGACAATCTTTTCCATACTTCGTCTCTCATCCTTTTAACTAAATTTCATGGCTCACGGTCTCCACTGACTTACATAGTTTTTCTTTCCACACATTGTAGTCATTAGTTCTTTCTTGTAAAGAACTCCAGCCACAGGCTAGTCTTCAATCCAGCACTTAGCTGAGGAATTTCCAGTGACAGGCAGCCTAGAGCTTGAAGACAGACCTTGGGGTCCTCTGGAGGTCCTCATGTCTGCCTTCCTTCGTGTCTTTAACAGTGCCTGTTGCTCTTTATCTCCTGTCTTTAGTGGTTCCTGAGCATTTGGTTGAGGTTGCGTGGTCTTCATGACTCTTTTATGTCACTGAAAAATGTTGGTTCTTCTTTGTATTATTTGTTGCACTTCTTTAGGAGTCTGACATTACCTAGCACAGAGTCCCTGTGGGGCATTGCTGGCAGCTATGATATATCCTGGTAAACATACATAAATAAACATACCCATCCACCAAATGAAGTATGTCTGTACCTATTAGCATTTGGCTAAATGTATCTGGTATAGTTAAAATAATTTTGTATTTATATGACAAGAATTCTTTTTAATGAGAAGTTTATATCATTATTTATTTAATGCAATATTATCTTTTTATTTTAAGATATTGTATCTCAATTTGGAATGGAAACTGTTATCTTACACACAGCATTGATGCTGAGAAAACGAATTGTTGTCTATCACCCCAAAATAGAAGCTGTCCAGGAGTTTACCAGGTACCATCATTAATTACTAAAAAGTATAAGCTTTCTTGACAGTTGGAGACACTAAATGCTACTGTGTGCTATGTTCTGTTACATGTTGAATAAAGGAATGTAGGTTAGTCTGAGGAATGTACCATTTCTGTGATTTACTTTAGAGCTAGTAGTTCAGGATCACTGAATTTGGAAAGTATACTTATTATTTATTTATTTATTTATTTATTTATTTATTTATTTATTTATTGTTCAGGATCACTGAATTTGGAAAGCATACTTATTATTTATTTATTTATTTGTTTGTTTGTTTTTCGAGTCAGGGTTTCTCTGTATAGCCTTGGTTGTCCTGGAACTCACTTTGTAGACCAGGCTGGCTTCTAATTCAAAGAGATCCACCAGCCTCCCAGAGTACTGGGATTAAAGGTGTGCACTACCGCTGCCTGGCTGAAAGATTATTTAATTTTAGAAAAGGGGCAATTGGAAGGCAGAGGGCAGATCTCTGAGTTTGAGGCCAGCCTGGTCTACAGAGTGAGTTTCAGAACAGCCAAAGCTACATAGAGAAACCCTGTCTCAAAAAAACAAAAACAAACAAATAAGTAAATAAAATAAAAATGGGCCTGCAGATTTGCACAGGTAGACTAGAGCATTTGTTTGGTGTATGTGTTTATGTCTGTGGGTTGGGTGCTTGAAGTGGTTGGCGTGTGTGTATGTGCGCGTGAGTGCGAGTGCACATTCCTAAAGGAATACTACTACAACTATTTCTTTGGCAGATAACAATGACTTAGCAAACTTTTGTTTGAAAGAAAATTCTAGTTTGGGCTGGAGATATGGGCTCAGTGGTTAAGGGCACTGGCTGCTCTTTCAGCAGATCTCAGTTTGAGTCCTAGTACCCACATGGCTCTCACCATCTGTAACTCATTGGACATCAGGCATAGATGTGTTGCACAGACACGAATTTAGGCAGAATACCCATACACATAGAATTAAATAAATTAAAGCTAAATATATATGTTCATATGTAGCTGGTTTTTGCTACTTTCTTCCATCTTTCTCTACCCCTTTTCTTCTTCCCTTTCAACTCCCTAACACTAGAAAAGAGAGAAAAAAGGATGGAGAGGAAAGGAAAGAGATCCCTGAATAAAGTCAGTTGGAAAGGGGGCAATGTTATTGTTAGAAACTTTCCTGCTGATTAGGGGCATCGAGTTCCTTGGGGCACGTTAGATCTTTGCCATCAGGATATCTAATTTGTTCTTGTTGTTTCTTCTTTGTACACAGCTACCAGTGACCAAACAGTAACCAACCAACAACAACCCATAGCTCCTCTCCGGGCCTTAGCCTTTATATTCTCTCTTAAAAGTCCCAAAAATTCCAAATGTCACACAATCACAGAAACTATTGGTAGCTGGCAAACTCATGCCCCTTCCTACAGCATGAGGCAAATTGTAGTCAGCTGCTTCGAAGAAGCTCAAATTCCCACACCTGGGATTAAAACAAAAACATACAATATTTTTGTGTTTTTTAAAGAAACCAAAATTCTCACTATATTTTAAACAGTGATATTCCCAATGAACTGCGTGCTTTTCGGGTTAGTGGCCAAGGTTTTTAGGAGACTTAAAGCTATGGCTTGACCTATGATATTAGCATGGTATGCATTAGTATCCCTTATCCATTCATCCATAGGTGCTGCTCTTGACTGTAATGATGTAATAACTTTTTTATATTCAGTATTTGCATTTTCATACAACAAGGTCTCTATCAACACTGCCTTTCATCAGGATCTGATATTGCTTTGTTCATAGCTGAGACTAATCTTTGTTAAAAAAAAAAATCAGTGAAGGCTTCTTCAGAGCCTTGTGTAGTTTTTGTAAATGAGGCGGTCCTCTTCCTAGGCTTTCCTCAACTTTGTTCCAAGCTCTTAAAGCTGCTAAGTGTCATTGTTCTGTAGTAGCAATATCAAATTGAATCTGTTCTTGTATATCAGAGTACCACCCTTTACCCAGTAACTGAGCTTTTACCATATTCATTTCCCTCACTCTGTTTTGCTGTTTATTATTCATGGCTAATTCCCTCCACATGTTAACCATTTCAATTGTGGACCAGAATCTAGTCATCAATCTCTTCCAATCTTGGGGAATGATTCTATTTTGAGTAGCTCAGTTATTTAGAATTTGTTTCACATAAGGTTAGTACATCTCATATGGAATCATGGCCTCTTGAAAACACCTTAGAGCTATCATTGTCATAGAGTGTCATCCTATCTTGTGATAACCTTGTTCCCCACTGTTAGAAGGTATATGCTGTATGATTGCTGATGGTAGGGTGGTGAGAAAGCTGATGGTAGTGATCTGATAACCCAAAGCCACCTCTCCTCCCATTCTGGCAGCACAATTATTTGAGATTAACCCTTTCTCTCAAAACAGGCTGTTTCGTCAGACTTTGCAGCTTTTCTTTAACCCTACCACTGTCCTGTAAAAGGGATGTGTATTCTCCTGGTTCAGTTGTTGTTTTGGAGAATTATTGCCTGTCTGCTAGCCTAGTCCTAGAAGCTTCTAGCCATTGTAAAATATTCCCTGAGCCTAGAATGTTTTCAACCTCTGAGACTAACTGCTTAATAAGATTCTTGTTCTTACTGAGCACTGGGTTGGCTGGCTCAACTCGTCTTCCAGCTAACTTAACTCAGTTTGGCTCTTCTCTCAGCCTTTGAATTGTTCTGTTTGGTCACATACTAACTCAAGCAATCTGCTGTAATCTCCTGGCTCCTCATTCTCTGGCTCACTCAGTCTTCGCCAGAGCTCTTTCACTATTACTGTCTTGGTAAAACTGCCTTCTGTCCTCTCTGCATAGCCTCTTCGGTAGCTTCCCTTTCCTCTCTCTTCTCATGAGAGTTGGGTGTATATCATTCTGTCAGATCTTTCCCTGATTCATCACTATTTCTGCCACTTAATTAGACATTGCTTTAAAAAAAAGATTTATTTATTTATTTATACAGTATTCTGCCTACATGTGTGAAGACAGCACCAGATCTCATTATAGATGGTATGAGCCACCCTGTGGTTGCTGGAAATTGAACTCAGGACTGTTGGAAGAACAGCCAGTGCTCTTAATCCCTGATCCATCTCTCCAACCTCAAGACATCACTTTTAAGCATGGGTACTTCCTTCTATAAACTAACTTTACCCCCATTGTTTGGGATTAAAGTCATGTATCACCACGCCTGGATCTAAGCTTTTCTTTTTCTGAAACTTGCTTAGTACCAGGCTGGCCTTGAACTCGGATCTGCTTGCTTCTGTCTCCTGGATTAAAGGTGTGTTTGTATTCCAGCCAGATTCTTAGATCTGTGGCTGTGATCTCTTGCTAGAGCAGCAAGAGTTAAAATTCCTCTACACCCTCTAGTGCAGTTTCTTTTCTTTTGGGACTGAACCCTTTTGTTTTCTCTTTTCTGGTGCTCCTAGCCTCCCCAGTGTTTCCATTTCACTGGGAATTTTTCCAGTCGCTCTCCCAACCTTTTTGAAGCAGAATATAGGAAGAAGAAGATGAAGAAGAAAAGAAAATCTCCCCTGGGAGCATAGCAGGGGTAGCAACTGCAATAAAATTTTTGCTGGTACCTTGAAACAAAATATCTATTCCTTAGTCCCCTGCTGTTTATTCTATAGCATTTAAAATCAAATTTCCTGTTCTACCTAGCCCCACATCTGGGGCCACCTTGTGATCTTTGCTAGTTGTAGGTTCTTCGTTCTTTTACCCTTTTCTTCTCTAACACTAGAAAAGGGAGAAAAAAGGGTAGAGAGGAAAGGAAAGAGATCCTTGAATAAAGTTAGGGATTTGAAAGGTGGCATTGTTATCATTAGTTAACTTTCCTGCTGATTAGGGGTGTTGAGTTCCTTGGGGCAAGTTTGATCTTTGCCATCAGGATATCTAATTTCTTCTTATTGTTGTTTCTTCTTGGAACTACTTAACAAACCTTGGACTGTCTTAGTTGGGATTTTATTGATGTGAAGAGACACCATGACCATGGCAACTTCTTATAAAAGAAAACATTTAATTAGGGGATGGCTTACAGTGTCAAAGGTTTAGTCCATAACCATTGTGGCAGGAAGCATGGTTGCATGTAGGCAGACATGGTGCTGGTGAAGGAGCTGGGAGTTCTACATATTGATTCTGCAGGAGGCAAAACTGTCTTCTGACAGCCAAGAGGCGGCTCTCATTCCATTCTGGGCAGAGCATGAACATAGGAAACCTCAAAGCCTACCCTCACAGTGACACACCCCAACAAGGGCATATCTACTCCAATAGGGCCACACCTCCTAATAGTCCACTCCCTGTGGGCTAACTGTCCAAACACGTGAGTCTATGGGGGCCAAACCTATTCAAACCATAAGAGTGACCAACAGGAACCAACCAACAACCCACACCACCTCTTGGGACCCTAGCATTTAGGTACCCTCTGAAAAGTCCTCAGAATTCCAAACATCACACAATCACAGAAACTATCTGCTGCTGGTAAATCATAGTCTCTTGCTGTGAAACAGTCCCATATCCCCATACCTGGGGTTGAAACAAAACCATGTTCTTATAATATTGCTGTTTTTAAAGAAACCAAAATTCTCACTACATATGCATGTATTATACACATGCACACTTATGTGTACATATATGTATATGGTAAATATTTTAGGCTATGGCAGGAGAATTGTCATGAGTTTGAGGCCAGCCTGGACTACATGGTGAGTTCTTGGTCAGTCAGGGTACAATACCGTGTTCCAAAACATACATATACACGGCCACATGGACACACATGCAGGCATTGCTTTATTACCAAGTCCAGAGATGTTAGTACATTTAAGGCTTGATTTCTCCTCTGTTCCTGATTAGCCGTCCATAGGACTTTACCCTGGAAGTTTTCTCTTGGGAGGAGGAGAAGAGGGCAGGTGTCCAAGGTAAAGGCCAGCAGCTCTATGACTTGAGTTTTTGCTTTTTTTCCTTAGGACCCTGCCTGCCCTGGTGTGGCATCGGCAGGATTGGACCATCCTACATTCTTACGTACACCTCCATGCTGAAGAACTAGAAGGCCTGCAGATGTGCACAGGTACATGAAAACATCCCAGGGGAGGAAAGATTGTGTATGTTTGTTTGGTATATGAATTTGTGTGGGGGTATGCAAATATTGGTAAAATGAATAATAAAACAATATTTTTTGACAAATACAATTTTTTTCCATATTAAAACATTTTAAAAAGTTATAGTAAAATGCACAAAATTATCATTTTAACTGGTTTTTTTGGGGGGAGGGGAAGGCTTCAGGCCTGCTAAGCAAGGCAACTGCCACTGAGCTATTCCCAGCCCCCAGTTAATCAGTAATTTTATCTTGAATGTTTAGATTTTATTTTGAGCCTCTCCATGTTTTTTCTGAAAATCATAGTCATTAAAAATACTATTGTAAGCCAGGTGAGGAGGTACATGCCTGTAATTCCAGCACTCAGGGAGGCAGAGGCAGGCAGATCGCTGTGAGTTCAAGGCCAGCCTGATGATCTACAAAGTGAGTCCAAGACAGCCAAGGCTACACAGAGAAACCCTGTCTCAAAAAAACCAAAATAAATAAATATATATATAATACATATATGGTAATAAGATATGATAATAATTTAATAATAATTTATTACTTGTAAATACAGGAATACTAACTTCCTACAGGCTTTTTGTTGTTTTTTTTTTAAATTTAAGCTAGTATACCCTTTGTATTTTTATCTCATTAAAGATTCTTTTAGGGCCAATGAGATGGATCAGCTGGTAAAGACACTAAACCCCAGGTGTATGATGGCTTGAGTTTGAATTCTGAAGACCTGACTCCCAGAAGCTGTCCATTGACCTCTACATGTATGCTGTGGCATATATATATTCCCATACATACACAGAAACACATACATGTGTAATAAAACAATGTAATTAAAAATTTAAAGGTCCTTTTATAAAAAGGAGATTATGATGATATTGTCTTTTAATTATGAAATATTTCTGTCATACAAATATAGAGGCTTGAAGCCAGAGTGATAGTTGAGCAGTAAAGGCATTTGCCACCAAATCTGATAACTTGAGTTTGATTCTCAGGACCTACGTGGTAGAAGGAAGGAACCAACATTTGTAAGTTGTCCTCTGACCTATGTATGCACTCTGGGGTGCATATGTACAACCAGTCAATCAAGTAATATATATTTAAAGATACATAGGGTTAGAGATGTGGCTCAGTGGTAGATGTTTGCCTGACATGTTTAAAACCCTGAGTTAGTCCTGAGCAGCAGAGAAAAAATTTTTTTCTTAGCTGTAAGTTACTAGACAGGTCAAGAAGTAGCCTCTTGGTGTATACTAGAGCACCCCTTCTGCTTGCTTTCCTCCATAGAACTTCTCTTTCCCTTACATTTCCTATGGATTTATCTGTTCTCTGGCCTTTTATGTGTAAACATGTATCTCCAAGCAGCTCTGTGCATCCATGCAGAGGATGAAATCTTCTATGGCTTATTTCACTTCTGTTTAGCATTTAATATTTTTGTGAGATTCATCCATACGTATATGGATATCTATAGTTCCATTCATTCCATTTGCATTGGAATGCACTGAATGACATTCTCATTACTCAATTTTTTGTTAAGATTTATTTAACTATCTTTGGTTTTTGACACAGGGTTTCACTTTATAGCCTTGTTGAAATTGATTAGACTTCTGTGGTTTCAGTATTTTGTATTTTGTTTCAGAAAAACCTTTTCCCAGGTATAGAACAGAGTTGCCTATGCATTCTTGCATTCTTGTGAATGTTTTTTTTTCCATTTAGTTATTTAATATGCCTGGGATTATTTTGTGTAGTGGCGTCTGACTTTGGACCCAATTTTTAAAAAAGATTTATTATTTAAAAATCTTTGTTTTTACGTTTATGAATGTTTTGCCTATATGTATATCTGTGGACCACTTGCGTGCCTAGTGCCTATGGAGGCTTGGAATTGGAGTTACCAATTCCAAGGTTGTAAGCCACCATAATTCCTGCCCTCTGCAAGAGCAACCAGTGCTCATAACTGCTGGGCCATCTCTTGAGCTCCCCCTTTTTTACATTTCAAGAGAGAGAGAGAAAGTGAGAGTTGGCCTGTGGATATTTACACTTGTAGGCAGGTGCTCTGAAACTGGAGTTTACAAATGATTATAAGACAGTGACATGGGTTCTGGAAAATGAACTTGGATCCGCTGGAAGAAAATGACTATTAACTGCTGAACCATCTTTTCAACACTCTTTTTTATTTGTTTGGGTTTTGTCTATTTTTCATTCACTTTTTGTTGCTGAGAACTGAATATACTGTACCATTTAACTATAATCCAGCCCCTGTTTTTATTTTTAAAGAATAACCACTTGGATTGAGGATATTTATTGAATAATTTCATTTTTCAGTAACCAGTAACAGCCTCTTATGTTTCACATTGTGTCATGTTGTTTATTGGGGTCTGGCTTTCAGTAGCAGTTTTCGCTTTTGTTGCTAATGTTTTTGCTTTCTTGAGAATGTAAAACGTTAGCAGTGGCAAATTAGTCCCCAAGAACAAAACACTGCTAAGGTATGATTCAGGTTCAAGCACTTGCCTCGCATATATGAGGGTCCCAGCTCAGCATGCAGCACTGAAAAACAAAACCTTATCCCTTTTATAGTTAACTTTCTCTTTGAAATAACCAATGTATGGGTACCATTACCCTCAACAGCACCAAGTCTGGAAGTCTGCTGATGCCATTAGCAGTTACTGTATCAGCCCTGAGAGCACTTGGATATGCTCCCTGTGTTATCCTGACAACGTAGGCATGAGGTAGTGGCTCTCCTCAGGACAGAGATCTGAAATAAAGATAGTGGTTGACCAAAAATACCAAACTGAGCAGGGCACAGGGGTCTTCTATGGGACAGTTTCTCCAACCAAGGACCATGTATGGATATGTCCTAGAACCCCCGCTCAGAAGTGGCCCATAGTAGCTTGGTATCCAACTGAAGACCCTAGTAAGGGGAACAGGGACTGTTTCAGACATGAACTCGAAGGCTGGTTCTTTGACTCTCCCCCATACACACCAGGGAGTAACAGCCTGGCTAGATCCCAGGGGAAGACATTGTAGCCAGCCCTGAGGAGACAAGATGAACTAAACTCCCCTATAGGTGGACTTGGAGTGGGTGGGGAGGAGATGAGGGAGGGATGGGGAGAGTGGGAGGGAAAGAAGGAGGGGACTACACCGGGGATGCAAAGTACCTAACCTCTGATTGATATAAAAATAAAAAAAAATAAAAAAAAGATAGTGGTTGAGTCCATGTTGCTTTCTGACATTCTTTTTCTTTGTTTTTAAACCAGAGTTGACATTTTTTAAATAAAAAGATATTTTCAATATGTTTTGTACATGAGGATTGAGAGGAAAAGAGAGGAAAGCACTCAAAGACACACAAAACAGTATGGTTGTAGGCTTTTTTTTTTTTTTTTTGGCTGTTTTGAGACAGGGTTTTTCTGTTTAGCTTTGGCTGTCCTGGAATTTGCTCTGTATACCAGACTGGCCTTGAACTCTGCCTACTGAGTGCTGGGATTAAATGCATGTGCCACTACCTTCCGACTGGGAATGGGTGTCTTTAAGAACTTTACCTACTTACTGACATTATTGACCTATATAGCACTGGCAGAAAAGTAAGTCCTTTTCTCCAGCCTGTTTTTTGACATTGAACTTAAATTTTAGAACATTTTTAGACATGTGTATTTCTTTAGGCACCTGACAAAAATTAGCAACTACTAAGTGCCAGGTAATGTTCCAGAATAATAAAAAGCCATGAAGAAAAGCAGCCAGTTCCTTTTAAGACCTTCACCACATGATTTCTTTCTGCTCCAGTAATTTGATCCATTTGCAACACAGGGTACATTGCTGGCTTTGTAGAACTGGAGGTGAGCAACAGACCAGACCTCTACGATGTGTTTGTGAATCTGGCTGATAGTGAGATCACCATTGCTCCACTTGCAAAAGGTAACTTTTCTGTTCCATTCTGTGTTCCAGTGTTAACACAAAGTACAAGCCAAGCAGCTATATATTTTGGGCTGACTGACTCAAGCCAGTATTTGAGAGCCTACTTGGCATCTGCTGGAGATGGAGGAATTTCTCAGTGTTCAGAATGTACAATTCATTTCTGCAGGCCTATATGTGTTAGACACTTGTGATTGCTGCTCATAACTTTTGTTTGATCTCTCACCAGTTCCCAAATGTGGGAGCAGCTGAATGCTGACAGACCCTGTTAGAGTCTAATGTTGTGAGGGTTTTATCTAGCAACTTCAAATGAGTAAAACCAGAATTGTTCTCTTTTTACTTACTTTGCTATTTCAAATATGACCATGTTCGCGTAAAAGTAGAGCCCAACCTTAGGAAATATTACCTCTTGTAAGAGTAAAATGATAGGAAATGGTCATAGCCAAAGCCAGAAAGGATGACACTGCTTGTTTTCTGCCTTGATCTGCAGAACGCCCCTGTTCCAGTCTGCACCATCTGAATAGAGTGTCCCGTGCAGTGAGACATAGAACTTTCTGTCTTGCCAACAGCAGGAGCATCATCTATAATTGATGTGACCAAGGCAGCTTCCTTTGCATTTTTCCAAGGATCTAAATGTGCTGTGTACTCTGCTGGCACCTGAGGGCCTGGCAGGAAGATCATCTTTCACAACATTCCTGCCAGAAAAATACACCTTTTTTATCTTTTTTTCGACAGAGCTATACTAGAAGTCATTATGTAGATCAGGCTGGCCTTCAACTCACAGAGATCAGCCTTCCTCTGCATTCCTTCAGAATGCTGGGACTAAAGGCATGCACCACTTAGATACTTAACTCTAAAGACTTGGACAAGGTAGTCAGGCTTTTGCCTTCAAGTACTTCACTTGTACTCAGGTATTTTTTCATTCAGTTTATCAGGTAGATATGAAGGGGAAATCTGGTTTGGCATTGGTGATCGTATCTTACATTGAGCTGTTAAATTTCTGTTGTGAATAAAATGAAAACCTGGAGGGTTAACTGCCTTTTTTTTTGAAAAGTTCTCTAGTGTGGTCTTTCAGATTTTCAGTTGAGTAGCTTGGTTATTTTTTATTGTATAAAATTCTAAGTCTTCATACAATATTCTTTCTGCTTTCATCAGAGGCCATGACGATGGGCAAACTGCATAAAGAAATTGGTCAGCTTATTGTGCAGTCTGCAGAAGACCCAGAGAAGTCAGACAGCCAGGTTATTCAGGTAACCCTTGATCTGTCTTACAAAGCATCCTGCAGCAGTCTCATTGCACACTCTCTTAGGGCATCATAGTAGAGTGAAGAGTTGGGGGACAGGCCAACTGTGTCGTAGTGGGTAAGATAATGTTGAGTGGGGAGGTAGGGCCAGGTACTGAAGGTTAGCCCCAGGGGTGAGAATTATAACCACTGAGTACCACTACCACTGAGTAGTCTAGAATGCCTGTGTATTTTATCCCACTAGAAGAATTTTCATGGAGGAACAAATAAACAGTAAGTACCTTTGGAATGTAGTCTCCACTCTGAACTCTGAAGAGCCAGCCCCTCTGGGGAGGTTTGTCTGTTAAGCTAAGAGAGTATCCATATGCATCCTATCCTCTGCCCTCACGGGCCTAGGAGGATAAATGGCTTTTATTTCCTGAGTTTTTCTGTTTGGTGCTAAATCCCCTTTTCTGACCAGAGGCTACTCCTGACTGCTTTTTGCCTGTTTCTATCTCTCTACTGAGGAATGCACTCCTAACCTAGCCACTTTTGGGATCTGCCCTGTTAGATCCATCTCAGAGCCTAGGCTTATCTTTATCTATGGAACCATGGGAGTATCTCTGAGAAGTAGGCTCTACTTGCTTACCTGGTCCCACCTGATGCATTTCTTTCTGAATCTATCCATCTGCTCAGGGTTTCTTGAGCTGTTGCCAGTGTAGACAGTGCAATAAAAATCCTGCCTTCAAGGAGTCTAATTTTTTCCTGTATTTATTTATTTAATCACTTTACCTCCTGACTCCAGCTTCCTCCTTCCTCTCCTCCCAGCCCCACCCTCACACTACCCTCCTCCCATTCTTCTCTCTTCTTCTCAGGGAAGGGGAGGCTCCCAAGGGATACCAACCCACCCTAGCACCTCAAGTTGCATCCTCTCCCACTGAGGCCAGACAAGGCAGCCCAGCTACGGGAAAGGATTCAGAGGCAGGCAACAGTCAGAGACAGCCCCTGCTCCCATTGTTAGGGCATCCACATGTTGATCAAGCTGCACATCTGCTACATATGTGTAGGGGGTCTAGGTCCAGCCCAAGCATGCCCTTTGGTTGGTGGTTCAGTCTATGTGAGCCCCCAGGTTAGTTGACTCTGTAGACGTAGTTTATTCTCCTGGTGTCCTTGACCCCTCCAGCTCCCTCAATCCTTCCTTGCGCTCTTCCACAAGACTCCCAAGCTCCGGCTATTGTTTGGCTGTGGGTATATGCATCTGTTTTTATCAGATGCTAGAAGAAGCCTCTAGGAAGATAGTTATGCTAGGCTCTTGTCTGCAAGTATAGCAGAGTATCCTTAATAGTGTTAGAGGTTGGCTTTCTCTCATAGGGCAGGTCTCAAATTGGGCCAGTCATTGGTTTGCCATTCCCTCAATTTCTGTTCCATCTTTATCCCTACACTTCTTGTAGGCAAGATAAATTTTGGATCAAAAGTTTTATGGGTGGGATGGTGTCCCCCTCCCTCCACTGGAAGTCCCATACCTTCACAGGAGGTGGTACCTTCAGTGGAGCCTGTTTTTTAATGAAGCAAATGAATAAAAAATAGTAACTGACAGGACACTGTGAACTATAATAAATTCTGTGGCAGAAACAAGGCATTGAACTAGAGAATGCTGAGGAAGGGATAACAGCTCTTTAAGGAGTTGTTGACCTGTAAGCAGATGCAAGGGGCAGCAGGAATGGCTGACAGCACTGTTCTCTTTGCAGTGATGGTGGCCTATGTAGCATGGCCAGGAAAAGTGGTTAGATCCCCTCCTAAGGCTGAGACACTTCTCTCCTCCTATGTGAATCGACATTGCCTCCATCAGCATTAGAGCAGAAACACTCATTCTTTTTAATACCATTCATTTCTAATTTATTCTTTGAGAATTTCACACATATGCAGCATACTTTGTACTTTGATAGATATCTACTCCATGCCACACACTTCTAGATTCCCTCCCAATTTCATTTTATCTATCCATCCATCCGTCTCTTTGTCATCTAATGTTTATATATGTATTTATGTGTGTGTGTTGGTGTTTTGTCCACATGTATGTCTGTGTACTATATTGCACACAGATGTCAGGAGAGGATGTTGGATCCCCTGCAACTGGACTTGTAGATGATTGTGAGCCACCATGTGGATGCTGGAAACTAAATTGGGTCCTCTGCAAGAGCAACAGATGCTTTTAACCACTTCGGCCCATGTCCACCCTCCACACATTGAGTTCAATGAGTGCTGCCCATAAGCACATGTGTATAGGGCCATGCAGTGGAGCATGAGCAACCTACAGTGGCCTCACCCCCAAGGAAAATTGATTAACTCCCTCCACTGGCCATCAACTGCCAATAGCTCCTGAGCTGGAGGGAGACTTCATTTTCCTCTCCTTATCCATGCTGGAATTTTGACTTGGTATTGTACAGGTCTTTTGGAGGTAATCACAGCTGTTTTAAGTTCATGAATGCTACAGCCACATCAGCATCTCTCAGCATTTCACTGTTGTCATTTCCATCCTCTGTCTCTTCTTTCTACCCTCTCTGTTCTCTGAGTCTCGTGGGGGTGGTGATATAGATGTCCTACTTAGGGTTGAACATTCACTTCTCAGTTATCTGAATTATTTCTCATGGATTAGAAGTGATACATAGATAATTCCATGTAATATATAAGCGCTTGAGAAAGGAAAGTGAAAGTGATAAAGGTTATATTTAGATGAGTTTATGATTCAGCAAAGCATGTAAAAGACATCATTTTATAATGTGCGTTCCAGTGAGTCATCTGTCACTCAGGACTGCCAGTTACTGAATAGGCATAAAACACTTGTGGCAGGTGCCAGGTTATTCTCCTGGACAAATGGGGAAAGAGGCTCATTCAAAAAATGGTACCATATTATTCAGCAATTCTGCTTCTATGTGCATATCCAATGGAATTGAAGGCAGAGACTTAATCAGACATTTGTAACTAGTAGTGTTATGTATACTCAATAAAAGATGGAAATATCTGGTTTTCCATGAGTAGGAAGAGTGGGTAAACAAAATACAGTGGGCACATACAATAGAATATTATTCAGCCTTAGAAAAGAAGGAACATCTAATGGCCAAGAGTCAACCTTCAGCATATACTGATACATTGTGTGAAACAAGCAAAACAAGCCAATAACAGAATGATAAGATAAATGATTCTATTTATTATAAAGTACCAGAATAGGTGAATTGATAGAGGAAGAAGTGTAGGATATAGGTCATCAGGGTTCTGCAAAGAAGCTGACTGGCCTGGCCAAAACCTAGAAACAGCACAACATGGCAACTGTAGTTTTTTTTTTTTTAAGTCTATCTGTCTGTCTGTCTGTCTATCTACTGTTTTTTTGAGACAGCGTTTCCCTCTGTGTAGTCTTGGCAGTTCTGAAACTCACTGTGTAAACCAGGCTGACCTTGAACACATAGAGATTCACCTTCCTCTGCCTCCCAAGTACTGGGATTAAAGGTGTGCACCACCACCACCGGGCTTCTTTTTAATTATTATATGCCTGTGCATTTACATCCATCCTAGAGTTGGTTCTTCCACTGTAGGAGCTACAGATTGAACTAAGGTCAGGTTTCACTTTAACTTACTGGGGTGTCTTGCCAGCTTAGTAAGTAATAACTATTCTTCATTATTATTTTATTATATTTATTTATGTGTTTGTGTGTGTGAGTACATGTCACTGCATGCATGGAAGTCAGAGGACAACTTTCAGAAATTTGAGTTTCTCCATCCACCCCTGTGGGTCTCAGGGATTGAGTTGTCCGGCTTGGTGGCTAGCTTTTACCTGGTGGGCATGTAGTGCCTTTCTTTTTCTTTCTTTTTTTTTTTCAAGACCAGATTTCTCTGTAGTCCTGGCAGTCCTCAAATTCAGGGATCTGCCTGTCTTTGCCACTCAAGTGCTGGGATTAAAAGCATGCAACACTACACTTAGCTTTTCTTTTCAAACAGAATTCATTATGCAGCCCTGGCTTGCCTGAAACTTACTGTGTAGACCAAATTGGCCTTGAACACTGGGATCAAAGTTGTGTGCCACCATGCCTGGCCTCCACAATGACTAGTCTTATTATCAATACATTATATGCTTTAAAATGACTAAAATGATTGTAAATACATATGTGACATTGATTTCTTAAGTAACTTTGTTATAAGAATTTATGACAGCCAGTGGTGCATGACTTTAATCCCAGCTCTTGGAGACAGAGGTAGACAGTGCTGAGTTGAAGGCCAGTCTGGTCTACATTGTAAGTTCCATGACAACCAGGGGTGGGTTGGGATGGGGTGGGAATGGCAGGGAGAATTTATGACGTTAATCTGATAAAAGGAGAATCCTAGGAAATAACTATTCACATTTAAGAGTCTAACATGCTATATATTTTTCCATTCTATTAAAGGACATTGCCCTAAAAACAAAAGAAATCTTCACCAACCTGGCACCGTTTTCAGATGTGTCAGATGATGGAGGAAAGATCATTCTCAATGTTGAGGCACTGAAACAAAAGCGGTTCCCACCTGCGACAGAAAACTTCCTTTATCATCTAGCAGCAGCTGAACAGATGCTGAAGGTCTGACTGTCTAGTGACTTCCTTAGCCTCTAAAGAACTTCCCTTTTATTCTTAGTACCCATTGACCTTATACAGTATTGGAATTATAGAAGAACATTCTATTTTTAATGTTTTAAGATCTGATCTGAGAAACAAAGTGCTGGACAGTCCTAATGGTGGGAACCATATAGATCAGCACATGAAAGACATCATTGTTCATCCCTTTTTGTCTCGTTGTAGCCATAAACTTAATGGTTTATTTTCAGAAAGCTGCCTCAGAGTTCGCTTTGTAGTCTTTTAGGAAAAAACTTGAATTCCTTATGAGAGATTTTACTTTCTGAGCCTAACTAATATGTTTTCTGCCAAATTGTCTAAAGGTCGCCCAAGAGATAATGCAGTTGCACTTTCTTGTAAAAGAAAATGTTTGGGGGCTTTTGAAATTTTGAAATATATTATGAAGGTTTTTCATAGATTTTATACTTGAGTAGACAACTCCAACAACTTTTATAACTGTCCTAGATGTAAGCATTTGTCAAACATCAGCCATTAGTACTCTTGGACTAACTACTGCTAGCAGTCTTTAGAAAAGAGATAGAAGCAGCTCCCTTTAAGTGTAAACATGCAAAGAAACAACACCTTGGTTGTTTTTGTTTGCAGTGCTGGAGTTAGAACCTGGGGCCTTGAACATGCCAGGCAAGTGCTTTCCCACCAAGCTAAACCCCCAATCCAATAATGCTTTCATATATTGGTAACAGAACATGAGAATCAGATTGCAGAGGCCAAAACTAGACAGGGTCTTTAAGTGATGTCAGTAAAAGTGATTTGGCTACATCATCAAGGACACTGTTATTAGACACTCTTGAGATCTTAAAATTGCCAAACAAGCACAGATGTCTAAACTTCAATTATGATAGGCCACTTCCTTAGTAGAATTGAGAACATTCAAATTTTACCAGGAAGCATGTTTGCAAAAACTTTATATAAGTTGGGTGTCTTTTTAGAATCTTATTGTTAGACCTTTAAGTAAAAATGAAAAATAGCATTTCCATTTTGTCCTTGGATGGGAACAAGGAGGACCTGAAACAAGTTGTTTACTGTAGCTAACAACTGAAGATTAAATTTGCACTTTATGAAAATAACTACTGTCTCATTTTCTTCCTTGCCTTACAATATTTTAAAATTACAAATTTATTATGCAGTAGAAACATTTTGATAAAGTTTTAAATAGTAGTAAGGTAGTCTTCCACCTGGAGACTTTGTTGATGTTGTGGTTTTTGATTTATGAGCTCGAGTGGTTTGCCTACATGTGTGTACATGTACCATTTGTATACTTATCGCTCGTGTAGGTCAGAAGGCACTGGCTTTCCTGGGGCTGGTTCTGAGCTACTATGGGTGTTGGGAACCAAACCTGGGTCCTCTGCAGGAATAAGTGTTAACTACTGAGTCATTACTCTAGACTCTACCTTTTGTTTTTTGAGACAGGGTCTCACTATGTAGCTCTGTCTAGTCTGGAACTTGCTACATAGGCAAAGCTGGCCCCAAGCTCACAGAGATCTGCCTGCCTTTTGGGTACTGGGATTGTAGATGTGGCCACCACACATTCCTTATTACCCTGATCTTTCACACACAATTTTTTTATTTTTAGTATGTGTGTGTGTGTCACATGTTTGGATACCAGAGGGTGCTGGATCCTCCTGGAGCTGGAGTCACAGGCAGTTGTTAGCTGACCACATGAGTGCTGGGAACTGAATTCACATCCTCTGGAGGAGCACATTTAAATGCTGAGCCATTCCTCTAGCCCATCATTCTTTCTGTGTAGTGTCCACCTATGGCTGCATGAAGCCACTTTGTAGGTCATGTTTTCTAATTTTGTCTCTTTGGGCTGCTGTGATACTTTCTAAAAACCAAATATTCTGCAGACAGGGAAATTGAAAGGCAGACACCTTTGGTGAGTTTAGTGTGGAAACATCACTGCAGTAACCAGATATGTGTGCATTTTCTCTAAAGACAGTCTGCTAGGAAATAGGACCAGCCAACAGGTCTTGTAGTAGCGTGGCCAGGATCGGGCTGATAAGAGAATTGGGGTATTATGGAGGTAAATAAAAGGGGTACTTTGCTCAGAATTGTGATCTCTCCAGAGAACAAGGAACAGGACCAGAAAGCCCACAAACTCATGTGAGGAGCCAGATGTTAGGTCCTGCAGGACAAGAAGAGGGAATGGTGAGAGATGGTTAAGATAGAGCTTTTCAAAGGATGTTAGGGATCAGAACTTGGTCTTCAAACATAACCAGAGAGGTTCAGAGAACAGCCAGAGCAAACCAGAAAGGCATAAGGCAATGCCAGCATGTTGCACCAAACTGAGGTGGCACCTGAAGCCTTGAGTTCTTAACATATGAAATTATGCCCATCTGGGTGAGGAGTTTGGGTGCCAAGGTTATCTATCAGACATAGCTGGGTAAATGATGTCACTAACAGGGAGCTGAGCTAAGGCAACGTTGAGTCCTGTGGGACATCCAAAGAGCCAAATACATTGTGGCAACTGGTTGGTGTCTAAGGGATTGGCAGAATGGCAGTCCAGCCTTGGATGGGGCTTGGGCAAGAGCCATCTCTGTAGTATGTAGGCTAGGGCCAACACAGAGAAACGTCTTGAAGAATAAGAGCGGGGGAAGAATCAGAAGAAAAGGAAAGAGGAAAAAAGTCTGGTTAGGAAAGATGTATTGCTTTTTTGATGAGGCAGTTTCAATGATCCTGGAAGATGAGCCAGAGATATCCCACTGGCTACAGAGCAAGACCCAAAGGAAGGGAGATGGGTATTCCTGAGAACTGACTGTGTAGACCTGGACTGGTGTTGGGAAGAAGTATCAGGGTCCTGTCAGTCAGAAACCAGGGAAGCAGACAGAATACTTGCAGTGTGGATCAGATGAAATAAGTAGAGACACAGAATTTCTTCAGGGACCAGAGCTTTAATGAGCTCACCAGAGTTTTTTTTGTCTATCTAGAGGCTATCACTATAGTGTTTGTATCTGAGTCAAGATGTATCTTCGGACTATTTTTCAAGTATTCAACTTTAAATAAGTTTATTTAGGTTCACACTATCCTTTCCTGGGCTGATTCTTACTTCATTCACTTCATTCACTGTTCGTTCAGCAGTCCCCTAGGCATTGCTCTTCTTTCAGTCAGTCTCAAAACCCCAAGTACAATGGGCTATAAAACCAGCTTGCTGCACAGGTATTGCTGGGAACCCAGAGGACCACAACAGTGCTCTCTGAATGAACCTTGACAGTCTAAAGATTTCCAAACAGAAGCCAAACTTGCCTGACCCTACACTCCTCTGTTATAGAAGAGTTCTTTATCTTCTGTAGATGACTGAATCTTCTTTTCAAGCTGACTGCACTGGATCTGAAAGACAAGGTCACATTCTTTATAATTCATGCTTAACTTCTGCCTCAAAAGCCAAGTTTTTTAAAAGCACCTATTTTTACATCTGTCTCAATGATAACTGATAGCAAGACATACCATTTCTTATAACTTTTTAAATAGAAAATTTCAAATACAGAGGGAATATAATAGGCTCTTACACAATCATCACTCAACAATAACTATAAAGAATCTGCTGATCTGATTTCCTTGAGCTTTTACCACACCCATAAGTGTAGGGGGCAGGTTCCCTGGTTTTCGGGATAAGATCTTGGTGTGTAGGCCAGAATGGCCTTGAACTTAACAGTCTCCTCTTGCATCAGACTCTAGAATGCTGGAAATACACCTGGCTCCTTGCACATTCCAAGGCAATTTTCATATACATCATTTCACCTACACATACTCCAGTACAGATATTACAGATGGTAAAGTCTGGTACCATGCACACAGGAAGGAGAGTTATCACACCTAGCAGATGTTTGCAGTGGACCCCTAACAGCCAAAGCCTGTTTCTAGTCTTGCAAGGTTAGATGTAGTCATTAGCTGATGGCAAGCAGAGGAGCTCTGAAGGGACAGGCTCCTGTATCAGATACTACAGGATACCTGAGAAGATGCTGACCCCTTTCAGCCTTAGGATGAACATTCAAGGCTGGTATCCCATCAGCACAAGACTGCCCTTGGAGCATCTCCACTATCCACCTAGCACTGACAGGCACCTTCAAGATCTGGTGAATATTTGGTACGGTGTGGGCAGACAGAACCTATTTCCGGCCCCTACTGTGCCCTCTGAGATTCAGCCACCATGCCTGGCAAGGCTCTTACACGACCCCTTCAAGTCCACTGCCTGCTCCCTCCGCCTGGTGTTACACTGCTAATTTTGGTCTCGGCATCCTGCCAGTTCCATAAGGTCATGCTGTCCACTCCTTTTAGTCCCACCTCTGCCTGAGCAATTCCAGGCATTTCCAGAGGCACCCTCCTCCGGGAAGCCTTCCTTGCTTCTAGCCCCTCTATTCAAGTTTACTTTCTGTTACGTAACAGTAATTTCCACACTTGTATCAGCTTTCCTCCAAGAGCATGTGATAGATCCTATTATTGATCCCAGGGTCTGTCCTCTTCCAGAGGCATTTTTGTTGTTTTAAAATTTGCATTCATTTATTTTATTTGTGTGTGTATACACTTATGGGTGTATATGCAATGGCACATGTATAGAGCTCAGAGGATAACCTTCAGGAGTCAGTTTTCTCCTTACATGCATCTCAGTGACTGAATGCAGGTCTCTAGGTTTGATGACAAGTACCTCTATCTGCTAAGCCATCTCACTGGCCCATGAGCTGAGTTTTAAACAGGCACAGAATAAATCTCTAAAGCAATGATTCTTGGCACAGACACGGTCTCCAACTTCCTTTAACAGACAAGGAAACAGAGAAAACTGACCAAAGTGATAGCGTGTGGGACTATACTGGTCCAGGGTTATGGAAGAAGAGGAGAGGAAGCTTCAGCTATGGACACCTCAAACATGAGGATGGCAGGAGTTGCCTCCCTCCCCCATCCCAACCTGGCATCATAAAACCGGCTCCCCACCATCAACTCTAGTAAGGATTTATTGGCCAGGGGTGGTGGTGCACGCCTGTAATCCCAGCACTCAGGGAGGCAGAGTCAGGTGGATCTCTGAGTTTAAAGACAGCCTGGTCTACAAAGGGAGTCCAGGACAGCCAAGGTTATACAGAGAAACCCTGTCTCAAAAAAACAAATTAAAAAAACAAAAACCTCGGTTACCAGACTTAACTCCTTGTTTGACCTTACAAGCCCCTCCCTCACCCCCAAATCCTACAGCCCCTACAGAGTAAGCAGATGAAGCGTCTACCATTGCCCTGTCCAATGGTGAGGCCCCAGAGACCCTGGCCACCTCTCCAGAGGCATAAATACACACCTTCATGGGCCATCACTCTAGCCCCAACTTTGCAGATTTTTAAATAAAATTGTTTGTGTTTTTATTGTTTGTTTGATTTGGTTTGATTTGGATATAGGGTTTCTCTGTGTGGCTCTGTGTTCTGGAACTTGCTCTGTAGACCAGGCTGGCCTCGATCAAGAGATCTGCCTGCCTCTGTTTCCTGAGGACTGATTAAAGGTGTGCACCACCACTGCCTGGCTAAAATTATTTATTTTACTTGTATAAACATGAAATAAACACCCAGTTACTCTTATGAGGGGGAAGCAGTGGGAGCTCTTACCTGTTCAATTTGTGGAAACATGCTGAATGACACAGGCACCATCAGCCCCATCATAAACAGGGTACAACCCATTCTCAAGGCAATTAATGAAAATGAGCTTTGTGGGGAAAACCGGGTCCTGTAAGAGACAAGGCACAGCTCACAAGCAGAGCTCAACACTTTTGGGCCTTTTTTCTGAAGCAGGCCTTGTGCTTCAATGATGGCAAATTTGGCTCAACATGAAGCTACAGACCTACACCTTGGGCACTCTGCAACCATCCATCAGCAGGCCCTAAAATGCACATGGACTGAGTGAAGTTTATTTACTTAACCCTTTCATAGAAATGAGGAGTAAACCAGGCTCAGTAGCACATGCCTGTAAATCCCAGCAATTCAAGGAGGTAGAGGCAGATGGATCTCTATGAGTTTGAGGCCAGCCTGGTCTACAAAGTGAGTCCAGGATAGCCATGGCTACATAGAGAAACCCTGTCTTGAAATAAAAAAAAAAAAAAAACAACAAAAAACAGAAATGAGGGAGTAAGGAATTGACCAGTTAGAGCAACTTGTCAAAACTCCAGAACTTGAAGTGATAGTTCAGAATCTAAAGCATGTGACTTTTGTTTTGCTTTTAATTTAATTAAAATTTTATTTTTATATTAATTAGTTTATTCACTTCGTATCCCAGCTATAGCCCCTCTTTCATCCCCTCCCAATCCCACCCACCCTCTATTCCTCATCGCCTCCCATGCCCCTCTCCAAGTCCACTGATAGGGGAGGTCCTCCTCCCCTTCCATCTGACCCTAGCTTATCAGGTCTCATCAAGCCTGGCTGCATTGTCCTCCTTTGTTTGTTTTTTGAGACAGGGTTTCTCTGAGTATCCCTGGCTGTCCTGTAGACTAGGCTGGCCTTGAACTCTGAGATCTTCCTGCCTGTCTCCTGTGTGCTAGGATTAAAGGCATGTGTCATCACTGCCTGGTTGTGTGATACCCTTTAAAGAATGGAAGGGGCAATGTGGTGATATGAATAGCATCCCAGCCTGGGGAGTCCAAGAGAGACCTGAGGCTACACTAAGGCTGTGTGTGCCATTCTGTTGACCAAGTGTGTGCCCAATGGGAATTCACTTGCTCTTTCTAAGCCTTGGGTTTTTTTTATTGAGACTTAAAACGAAGAAACTGAGGGTAGGTCCATAAGATGCTCTACTATGGATGCCACTTGCTGTCCTGGCTCTGAGACACTGGTTCTGTTCTTCCAACTTCTCTTGACACCCTGGAAATAAATGCCACTTTAACCCTACAGAAATCCTGAGTATCATTCATGTCTGACAAGCATTGCAACTCAGACAGAGCTTCAGGATTGAGGCTGGCCAGAACAGCCCAGGAAGATCCCAGCTAAGCAAATTTCTGCATCTATCTGGTCAGCTCTCCTGTGGGTAGGGAGAGGACATTTTGTTCTGCCCAGGGCATTTCCTTATTTCATGAAATGTGCCCCACATGAGGTACTAGGTGGGCTTTGTAGACTTACCATAATGGACTGAATGGATGGTTTAAGATAGACACGTGACACTTCATGTGCCTAAAGAAAGTTCTGGATTCTTTTATCTGAATGAAGGCAGATCTGCCTTTAAGTTTTGCTGTATGGCTCTCTGATGGGGAGGCTGTGAGGTGACCAGGGAATGATCAGCAGTTGTCCCTTTAAGCATCTACTTTGGCAGAAGGCTTTCAACACTGGAGCTGAAGGGAAGGGAAACACCCAGGAGAGGTACTGCAAGTTCAGGTCTGTAGACTACTACTGCCTATGCTAGACATCGATCTTTGTATATGCAGACTGAGTTTCTCACTTGGTAACCACAGGAGCCCTAACTGACCCCCAAGATCTCTACCTACAACAGGTTTTTGTTTTGTTTTAATGCAGGTTGGCCTCAAATTAACTATGTAGCCAAGTATAACCTTGAGTTCCTCATCCTTCTGTCTTCACCTTCTAAGTACAAGGATTATAGTATGTACCACCATGCCATTTGTGAGGTGCCTGGGGTCAAATCCAGGGCCTTGTACAGATGAGGCAAGCACTCTACCCACATTTTTTTAGCCCTAACCCTATAACATGCCATTTCTTATTTTATCAAAGGAATGTCAGTCTACTGGATTGGGAGCAATTTGGACCTATAAAGTACACTGAAGTCAGAGAGCTGGGAAAACCTGAAGATTTACCCCACTACACTCTGCCTACAGTAGGAGAATGGCTCATGGACATGTCCAGAGACAGCTAACCAAGAGGAAGGAGCATAAGCTCCAGGTTCATGCAGGCAACACTTTTAGATTCTTTTCCAGACGAATTCTGTCTTACCTAGTCAGAATTCGTCTGCAGAGGCTACAGAGGCCCTCATGCCTGCCCCTCCCTTGTGAGTTTATAAGGGTTTTGATTTGTTTTTTCTCTTTTAGATGGGTTTTGACCACATAGGGAAAGGCAGCTCTTACCTTTTAAAGAAGTGGATAAAGACTTCAGGGACCAAGGCTGAGGTCCCAAACAGCACTGCCCTAGAGACTGCTGTTTCTCCAATAGCCTGGTAGGAAGGCCAAGGAGACAGCTTAGTAAAGGGAGACAATGTTCAGGAACCCCACTAGAGACTAGCATACAACAGCTCCTTTCTCATTGAGGAAAGGCTTACTGGGAAAGATGTCGAGGTGACACTTTTATGGGTGCCTGTCCAGGGGCAGGTGTTCACACACTGACTGGGCTAGTGCTAATGGTAACTGAGAGGGATTTCACCTTCTTAACCCTACCGTGATCCCCATCAATCCATCAAAACACCCCCAATAAGTCACCCCCAAAAGTACATACCAAGGCAGCTTCTAGACAAAGCCTCACCTAAAATGAACTAAAATAGCAGCCTCCAGAGACAATTCAGGATTTGCCCTGAATTTGGCTCATATTGCCTTTCAACCTTACCTCTGCCACCAGCCTCCTATTCTAAGTTGCTCACCAGTGGTTCTCATCTCCCCAAAGCCAGCTTTGAATACATTGGGTTACTCTCCAGGCAAGGATAACTGTCTACATCCAGCTCTCACTTGTATAATTAACAGAATTCTATAAGATCATATTTTACCTAGGCATGAATGTAAAACATGCAGCATTTTGCAGGGGCTAGAGTGATAGCTCAGAGTTTAAAAGCACTTGCTGTTCTTGCAAAGAACCTGAGTTCAGGACTTCCCTACCCACTCACTGACACACACACAGAGAATACATTCATATAGACACATCCATGTAAATAAAATACATCTTTACAGTCTGGAGAGATGGTTTAAGAGCACTTGTAGTTCTTCCACAGAGCCTAGGTTTGGTTCTGAGCACTCACATGGTGACTCACAACTAACAGTTTTGTTTCTCTGGCAACCCCACATGACTGCACCATCTCTTAAACACAGGGTACAAAGTGCAGAATCTTTTTCTGGTATGACAGGGGAAGATGTGCTTAGGAAAAGTGGAAGGCAGACAGACATTAGGTTATAAGCTCTCAAACACAAAATCCGATTTTGAACCCAGGGGTAAGCAGTAACCATAGCCCCATGTGCTTCAAACCTTTTCCCCAGCTTTTCTGGAATAGCCAACAACATGGCCTTCCTTGTCCATCACCTCAATTCCTCGGTGTCTCTCAAAACTTCGGGATGCTAAAACATTTATTCCGCTGACTTGGGCTGTAGATAGAAAGCACATAACAGAAGTCTGAGTTTTAGAGGAGCAAGGATTTGTACAGGATCATTGCAACAGCTGCCCTTCTCAGAAAATCACCTGCTACAGGCAGGGCCACTCAAGCTCTCTCCTGGGGCTGTAGAAGTAGGATCAGAACCTTCAACCAACTGGTCTTTGATCCTGACTATAGCCCAGTGTAGATCCCAGTGTATGAGGTCCATTCTGTCTCTCTGGCTCAACTGCATTAATAATCCCCAAGGATCCTTGAAATGACTTTCTTAATTCTGCTTGACCTGGATTGATTCTATGTTTGCAACATCACTTACCAAACTTCAACATCAAGCTGCTAATTCTTCAAATTTCTTTGATTCCCAAGCTTAAATTTGGAACAAGAAACAGTAAACCTGTAGGCTGGGGAGCTCAAAGAATTCTGTGGAGACAAGTAACTCTTTCTGGAGTTTCTTACTCCCCTATACCTGGGACCCCTATACTGCTACCTGCTTACTGTGAGACCCTGAGCAAGTTTGTCGTTTTTTTTCAAGACAGGGTTTCTCTGTAGCCTTGGCTGCCCTGGACTCACTTTGTAGACCAGGCTGGCCTCAAACTCACAGAGATTCACCTGCCTCTGCTTCGCTGAGTGCTGGAATTATAGGTACCACTGTGCCCGGCGCCTGGGCAAGTTTTTCAAGCTCCCTGTACCTCAAGACTCTTCCCTTGTAAAAGGGAATATTTCCTACCCATACGTTATCAAGATTATGTGAAATGATGAATAGGAAATAGCTGTATAAGACAAATCTCTAAAATATAATTTGAGTAGGTTGAGAATTAGCTCAGTTGTAGAGTGCTTGCCTAGTACATACCAGGTCTTGGGTTTGATCCTCTGCAGTGCAAATGAAAGTAACAATAGAAGTAATTTGTGGTTCCAGGTTTATGGGTTTTTGTTTCTACACAGGGTTTCTCTGGGATTAAAGGTGTGTGCCACTACGCCAGGATTTGTAATTAATGTATTAATTAATTTTTGTTTTTTCAAGACAGGGTTTCTCTGTGTAGCCTTGGCTGTCCTAGACTTACTTTCTAGACCTAGCTGGCCTCGAACTCACAGACATACATCTGTCTCTGTCTCCTTGAGTGTTAGGATTACAGGCATGAGCCAGGGTGGTGCCCAGCTTGTGTTTATTTTTTAACAATGAAAAGTATACCCACAGTGCTGAAGAGATGGCTCAGCAGTTAACAGGACATATTGCTCTTGCAGAGGACTCAAATTTGATTCCTAGCATTCATACTGAGTGGGTCATTACTGCTTGTAATTCAGTGCCCTTTTTTGGCCTCCATAGGAACCTGCATTCACATGCACATACTTACACACAGACACATAATTAAAAACATACAAAAATTAAAATATAAAGAAGATATCTATAGAGAACATGTCATGTTAGGCCAGGGAGACCTAGCAGGCTATAAATGGTACTGTCACAGATACAACATGGCCAAGTTACCCAGGGTCTCTGGAGATGAAGTGACCTCAAAGAACAGCTTCATGTTCCCAGCCCTTCTTGCTTACCAAGAAAGGCGACTGGTAAGGCTCTTTTAAGCCAAAAGTTACTCAGGGGATACTTCATTTGAAAGAGATGAGGAATTAACTGGAAAATAAGAAGGAAAAAAAATCATTTCACATGACCAAATACTTAGCTGAACCAACACAGCAACAGAGCTGGCACAATCTGGTTACCATCGCAGCCACCACACTCACACAAATTATTTTTTTGTTTTGTTTTAATTACAACCCTGAGGTAGATCTCTGCTCATTCCAAGGGTAGATGGGGCCTAGAGGAGATTATGTAACCTCTTCATTCATAGTCTTAAGAGCTGGAAAGGTTTAAAGCCAGACTGGGAAATCGGGCTTGTCTGCTTCTAAAGTCTTATTTATGGTTATGCATAGCCCAGGCTGACATCAAACTCATAATCCTAACAGTTCAGGCTCCTGAGTGTTGGGCTCATAGGCCTGTGCACCATGCCTGGCCTTAGGGTGTACATTTGTTTTCTTCCAATCTTCGGAGACAAGGTCTCTCTATTATATAGCTCTGACTGTCCTAGAACTTGCTATATAGTCCAGGTGGGCCTCAGACTCAGAGAGATCCCCCTGCCCCTGCCTCCTGAGTGTGGAGATTAAAGATGTGTACCAACAATCCTGGCCCAGGATCTACATTTTTAACCAATCTAGAACTCTGATATCCAAAGTAGGATACTATGCATATATTAAGTTTGTATGGCATGAACTTAAAAAACAAAAACTATACTGAGTAAAGCCATCCCTCAGTATCAGTGTCAGGACCTTCCTTAGACACCAAACTGTTTAGATGCTCAAGTCTCTTACATAGAATGATACATCTGCATCATTATGTACTTTATACATTATATACACTATAACTTAGATATATCTTATCCTAGCTCTTAAATCACCTCTAAATTAGATATAGCACCCACTATAATAGAAATGCTACGTAAGTACTGTTACACTGTTTTGCTTAGAGGATGACAGGATAAAGCATTCATCTATGATTAGTATAGATATTGTCTGCCCACAGGTACTTCCCTGAATGTAAAACTTACCGTATATGGCATATATAGATACAGTAGTGGGTTATTACTCTGAGAAGACAGGATTACACTGACTAGTATATTCTACTCAGATGTTTAAAATTTACAGGTCCGAACAGAAATAATATTTGTAATTAGAGTTAGAATCAATTTATTTATTTTTTGTTTGTTTTGAGGAATAAAAATGATTTGACAGGTATCCTACTTAGAATCTCAATTGAAGGACTGTCAAAATCAGATTGGCCTGTGGACATATCTATAAGAAACTGTCTTGATTAATGTTTCATGTGGGAGAGCTCATCCTACTGTGCCACCACTTACGCAAGTGGTCCTGGGCTCCTCTATAAGAAAACTAGGGAAAGCTGAGCCTGGGAGCAAGCCAGCTAGCAAGCAGCATCCTCCGTTGTTCCTGCCGAACTTCCTCAGTTGTGAGTGAGTTCCCAGATCAGAAGTAAAGCTGCAGGGAATAGCAAGTAGCTCTGCCTTCAGATTCCTGTCTGGAGTTCCTGACCTGGCTTCCCTCAGTGATAGACTATGACCTGGAAATGTAAGATGAAATAAAACCTTTCCTCCCCTAAATTGTTTCTTGTCAGAGAAACAGAGATGAACAATACCGTATAAAAATACCTACTCCAAAGAAGGTTGAAGACACAAACACCCCTGCTCCCAAAACTGCTCTCTCTACTGGTCCATGACTCTAAGGAAAAAATGCGAGAACATAATACACAGTTATGGTTTTGCTCTGCAAGGACAATTTTTAAAAATCCAAATCCTGTCTTCCTAGGGTTCGAAATACTTACATAACTGGCATTTCCATTGATGATGTTAAAGGGTGTGGTGTATCCGTAGAAGCAAGCCTACAGAATGAGAGAGCAATCAGTGGATCACTTCCTGGTTTCAAGCATAATAGAACCCAGAAATCATGAAATTCAAAGTCTACCTGAGTTAAAACGATGGACTTTATTCCAGTAGCTGGCATCATTAACAGAACTACCTTTGGGAAAAACAAAAAAACATGCTTAAGCGTCTCTGGTGAAGAGACAAAGCCTGCAGAAACAAAAATAGTTTCCATACAGTCAATATAGGATTATGGTAGTCTGAATGAAAATGGCCCCCAGAGATTCATATAGCGACATATTATTGAAGGTATGGCTTTTTGGAGTAGGTGTGGCCTTGATGAAGGAAATGTATTACCCAGGGGTGGGCTTTGAGGTTTCAGAAGCTCAAGCCAGGCCTAGCGGCTCACTGTCTCTTCCCACTGCTTGTGGATCCAGATGTTGAACTCTCAGCTCCTCTCCAGTACCATGTCTGCCTGTATGCCACCATGCTTCTCCCATAATGATAATGGACTAAACCTCTGGAACTGTAAGCCCCCATTAAATGTTTTCCTTTAAAAGAAAACATTTTTATTGTGTCTCTTCACAGCAATAAAATCCTAACTAAGACACAGTACCAAAGCCCCTAGGGCTGACACAGTGGAAGTGGACACAGTACTGATAGCCAGGGGACAAACCTATGTTTGGAGTGCACTTAACCAACCCTGAACCAGTGGTACCTGAGTTTCACCAATGCTGTTTCCAAGGCTTCCTAGATGGCATGGCCACTGAAAAGCCTGTCTTTGCCTGGGAAAGGTAAACATAAGACAAGAGCAGAGGAAATACAGCCAGCATGGGATGGCCTTAGTGGGGGCAATTCCCAGTTCTCAGTGAGAAGTTGCTTGGGGGTAGGCTTGGGTAAGAAGGATACTATAGTTTGGTCAGGAATATCTTCCAGAGATGCTTTAGCTGGATACAAATGAACTAAAGGTTTTTTTGTCTCCAGCTTGGGGTGACAATGAAAGATATCTAAAGGGATATCTTCAGGTCACTGGGGACATGCTCTTAGAAAGGACTGAAGAACCCTAGTCTCTATTTCTTTCGTTTACTGGGTGCCATGAAGTAAATATCTTGCTCCCTACCTACTCCCTAATATATTCCCTCTATTCTGTACTGATTCGCCACACTCAAAAGCAATGGGTTCAAGTGAGCATGGAATGATGCCTCCAAAACTATCAGCCAGAATAAATTTTCTTTTTTCCCCCTGCATTTATTTATTTATTTATTGTATCATAAAGGTCAGAAGACAACTTGGAAGAATTAGTTTTCTCTTTCCATTATGTGGGTCTTGTGGACAGAAACAGGGTTGAGGGCTTCAGCCTGCTGAGCCATCTCATTGGCCCTTAATAAAAATTCTTTTCCTTAAATATTAGTTTTATTATTTTTAATTACATGTATATATGTGTACGTGTGTTAGGGTATGTGTACATGAGCGCTGGTGCCCACGGAGGCCAGAGGCTGGCTTCAGATACCCCTGGGACTAAAATTACACACAGTTGTGAACTGCCCAGTGTTAACACGGAACTCAGATCCTCTGCAAGAGCAAGAAGAAGCTAGCATTCAAGCTAGCTCTAACCCCCTTTTAAAAATTTTTTTGTTATCTGTATGGATGTATAAAGCTTTTGTTTTTATACACTGATTACCTCAGGTATTTGTTAGAGTAACAGAAAGCTGATTAACACAGAAAGTCATGTATACTTCCATTAGGCTGTGGCCAACAGTATTTCCCAACTCTCTGACCTATAGTACTGTGTATATGGTAGATGTTCAAAGAAAGGATGGCTTTGTGACAAGCCTTTTGAAAAGTCCAAAGCTTGACTAAGATAAGTGGAATAGAGTGTGGGTACAGGAAAAGCAGACAAAGTCACAGGAGGATCTAAACTCATCTATTAGAGATCCAGAGCTGAAGTCAGATGTTGGATATCCTCTACCCATTTCCCTGATGCTAGTGGTCAGCTAACTCACCATGGGTGCTGTCACAGGCAGGAAAGCTGTAGGAGAGAGCACTGTGTTAGTGATCATGGCTACCCAAGCTGACAAGCCCTGAAGGGGCACCACCCCTTGAGAATTTTCTGCAGCCTCCCAAGGGCTCAAGCCTTAGGGGACATCATTACTTGTTTTTCTTTTTCCTAATAAAAATAAAAATAAAAACTATGGGGATAGGGAAATGGCTCATTCAGTAAAGTACTTGTAGCACAAACTTGAGGAACTGGGTTTATGTCTCTAGTACCCACACACACAAAAAAAACAAATACAGTAGCATATGTCTATAAAGGCAAAGAGAAATGGGTCCCTGGAGCTTATTGACTTATTATTAGCCTAGACAAATCTATAAGCTCCAGAGAAGCCCTTTATCAATTTTTTTAAATGGTAGAGAATATGAAAGTCAACCTCTGGCCTCCATATGCCCATATACATTAATATGAGTATGTGCACGCATGCACGCACCCACACACAATTGAGTACATATGGCAGAAAATTAAGATACAGAAAGACCTACCAAAAAGATACCTGGCAGTCCCAGGCCTCTGCCTGAAGGAAAATGTTAATGACTGTTAACTTGTTCATCTTTCTAGATTAAAAAAATTTTTTTTTCCTTTGAGGCAGGGTCTCATGTAGTCTAGGAAGCTTCAAATTCCTACAGAGCTGAGAATGGTCTTAAGCTCCTAATCTTCCTGCCTCCAACCCCCCATGTGCTGAGATTATGTACCATCACATCCCAGTTTATGTGGTGTGGTGCTGGTACTGGGGATCAAACCCAAGGCTTTTGCATGCTAGGGAGGCACTCTACCAACTGAGCTACATCCCAGTCCTTCAAGTATTGTGTGTATGCATGTAAGCAGGTGGTAACGCGAATTTTGTAAATGTGCATATGGATGTCAGAAGACAAATTCTGTGTTTTCTTTCAACAGCTGTCTACCTTTTTTGCTTAAGATAGGGTTTTACTATATAGTCCTGGATGGCCTGGAGCTTGCTGTGAAGATTAAGCTGATCTTGGATTCACAGAGATCTGCCTGCCTTAGCTTCCTAAGTTTTGGGATTAAAATCACATGCTACTTTATTTTTTGAACCTGCTCACCAATTAAACTAAACTGGCTAGACACTGAACCCCAAGTATCCTCCACTATCCACCTCCTAAATGCTGAGTTATAAGCCTAGCTTTCTACAAGATGGATCTGAACTCAGGTCCTCATACCTGCACAACAGGTACTTGACTGACTAAACTACCGCCCAGGACCTCTCAAGTATTCTTTTAAAGCTATGGCTTCCAGAATTTTCATCATCAATCCCTATAAAGGAAAATAAATTAAAGTAGGGAATTTTCTGTTATAAGCCACACCTTCCCCACCTACTTCTGAACAAGATAAGCTCACCTGCAGGTCGGAAAAGAGTGGGGATCAACTTGCTGCTGTCAGGGTGCACAGCTGACTTCAAAGGAGCAGAAGAAAAGGTTAGCTGGATTGTAGATTTTATTATTTAGAAAGCCAACAATTATAAAGGAGCTGGAACTTACAAGACTCCTATTCCATGCGTCTTTAATCTAAAGAAAGATAACAAGAAGCATCAGATTTTAAAGGTGGTTCAAAAGCAAACAGAATCTCTTGGCCAGTCTTAATTCTTGATGTCACATTTTTACTACCATTCAGACAGGGCAAGCTACAGAAGAGGGAACAGTAAGTTAAAATGAATGCACTAAATGGATCAAATAAATACAAAGTAAACTAACAACTTGCCAAATGATTTATGAAGAAACTGCACAGACCACCATGGGGAGGATTGTCATATGACAACCCTTCAGGGAATCTAAAATGTCCCCTAGCCCAGATAGCATGCAGAGACTTTCCAAAGCTATCAGTCCCACCATCTGTCATAGAGCCAACTGTCAGCCCAGATGCTTCAACAAGTTAAGCTAAGGGCTGGAGAGGTGGCTCAGTGGTTAAGAGTACTGTTTGCCCTTCCAGAGATCCTAAGTTCAATTCCTAGCAACCACATGGTGGCTCACAACCATCTATAGTGGTATCTGATGCCCTCTTCTGTCATGTAGATATACAGGAAGACAGAACACTCATATACATAAATAAATAAATCTTTAAAACACACACAAAAACCCTACAAAGCTAAAATGAGCTTCCCTCCCCCCCTTTCCTTTTCTTTTTTTTCTTCCAAGACAGTTTTTCTGTGTAGCTCTATCTGTCCTGGAACTAGCTCTGTAGACCAAGCTGGCTTGGAACTCAGTGATCCACCTGCCTTGTCTTGCCAATTGCTGGGATTAAAGGTGTGTGCCACCGCTGCCCAGCTTCCACAGGATGTCTTGTGGGACTGATATTTATGAGTTTAAGAAGATAGGTAAAAATAAAATAAAACAAACACTTTGTCTGAGCTCACTGGTAGGAATACATTCCTGCCTTGGAATACTGCCTCCAATAAAATATGGACTCTGACTTCAGCGGCCTGCCCTTGAGTTTGCCAAGGAGCTTCAGAGAATTGACCATGTATAAAAAATTCCTACTAGTAAGTATGTGTAGGAGGAACACTATTCTAGCTGGGTTATGAGACAGAATTATAATTACACATTTTTGTAAAGTGAATCCCCTAGGCAGTATGTATAATGACAAGATTAGTTACCAAACACAACTTTACTTCATTTTACTATGTGCAAGGTAAAACCATGTTAAGGCAATTCTAGCCAGCCTCGAACTGCACATATGAGTTTATGAAACATACCCTTTGGTCATCCAGGTAGTGTCTGGATGCATCTTCAGTGGTAAACAATAGCTGTCTTGATTTTTCTATGTTTCCCTGAAAACAGACATCAAGAAATCAGGCAAAAAATCTCAACATGGTCTGTGTTTATTCTCAGCTTTGAAAACCACAGCTATCAGCACACACCAACCTTCAGCTGCACACTTGATTTCAAGATGTGTTCCTGGATTTTGATACAATGATCATTCTGTGTGTTGCTCAGAATTAGACCTTCTGGCTCCCTAGATCGCTCCCACAGCCCCCACTGAAGCTTCCATCTCCCTGGCTTCTGGTTGTCAACTGCCCCCATGTCAAAGCCCTGTCAATCCCTAACCTCTCATCTACCTTGTTGCCCAGCCTTTTTTTTTTTTAATTTGAGGAAAATACATAAAATTTAAAAAAATAATTCACAATACAACCCCTTATCCAGAATTAGCAACTGTGAAACATCTGGCTATGTTTGTTTCTAATTTTATTTTATTTTTAAAAAACAAACCATTACTCATCCCCTCCTCATTCTATCACAGATGCCACTATTATGAGTTTAGGGTGTAATTTTCCAGTCCATATTGTTACCTGTATATATACATACTTGGATATATATGCCCACAAATAAGTATACAGTATTTCATTATAATTTGCATAAATGATATATTCTGCACCTTGTCTCACAGACAGCTCCCTTCTCATTTGTTTACAGAGTTTCTGTAGTGCTAGGAATGAACCCAGGCTTTGTCCATGACAGGTAGGCAAGTTCATCACTGAGCCACATTTTGGGCCTCATGTTCTCCCATTTAATATCACACATACTATGCATTTCCACTAAATAAAATATTGATAACCAGTTCACACTTTAGTCAGAATTCCACTATATGAAAAACATATTGTGTACTTCCCTACTCATGGGCACTCGGCTTCTTTCCTAGTTCTTAGCAAAAATAGAGGGATAAGGGAGATCTAGAGTGTGAATATGGACATATCCTTTATGGTCTGTCCCTGAAAAGCTATTATGATGGCATGGCAACTTCTTTTCATCTCTAGCCACAATGATTCAAACCCTTGCTTTTTACAGGGACCGTCAGCCATCCCCCAAACTAATGACTTTGCCCACATATGATCTCTCTGGCTAGGCACTATTTGGCCACCAAGAGACCTCTTGGCATACATATCTTATTACTTGGCTCTGTAGGAAAAATGCCAACCTACAGGACCCTGAAAGATGTGCCTGGACCCCTAATGATTAGTAACTGAGGGAGGCCCCACTCCCTCGCCTTGGGTTCTACTCACATCCCCTCTCCCAGCAACCTTTCTTCTAGACACTTCAATCAGAGACTCTCCCAACTTTTAGCCTGGGGAAGGCAGGTGACTAGCTCTGCCATAGTCTTGTAACACAGAAGACGGTTTTTGTTTTGAGACATCTCATTATGTAACCCAAGCTGGCTCAAATTCACAATCCTCCCTCAACCTCTACTGCAAGCAACTGATTCCTGGCTGGAAGGCTGGTCTGTATTAACTTTGAATCAGCAGCATCCAGTGCAGGCATGGTATTCTCTGCTCAACAGACTTATGTTTAACTCATTATTCTTCCAACCCAAAACGCTCACTCAAAAATAATACTAAATATAATAACCTATATACATGTATACACACATATATATGGGCTATTGTTCCAAGTTTCAAAATAAAGCATGAAACTCATTATTTCTTAGAACATAATTATACTTACAATTGAAATAAACAGATTTACAGGATCTAATAAATCCATCCACTGAAGAAGTCGTCGAAAAAAAGACTGAAGGTGGTGAGAAAGAGACACAACAGAGAAAAAGTTAAAAGAAATAAGACCTTAACAAGGTAGTCACAGTTCGTTTTAGCAGGGGCATATTTACTAAAGACCTGTAGGCAGCCTGACTTTTATTTATTTATTTTGTATCTCCTCTAACCACTTGGGATAGGGTTTCCCTGAGGAATTAAAACCTAGAATTTGGGATTCAAATGTTCATATCGTCATATGACTTCAAGGTAAGAAAGACCTGACTCTTGCCTGGCCTTCTCTGCTGCTATAGGATTTAGCAATAAGAGGCAGACACCCCAACAAAGGTTTAGCTGGGGTTGCAGTTCCATTACAAAGTGAAGGAAGTATGTTTTGCTTCAACAAGCTGTCCATCTTCGAAGCAGCTCCAGTTTTAAGTCTGGCTCTCCACAAACAAGGGTAGGCTAAACCTTAGTTTAAGGTCAAGGCCTCTAACAGAGCATCTAGAACCTTGAGGCCCCATAAGGATATACAAGTGATTACCAAACCGGACCAAAAAAGAAAAAAAAGGGAAGGGGATGTTGTAGAATCTAATCTGTTGTTTTATTACACGTCGAAACGTTACTTGGCATTGATTGGATTAAATATGTCATTAAGATTAATGGCTGTCTCTTTTTAAACTTTTTAATGTTATTATTAGAAAAACTACCAAACAGTGACTTGCAGGCCTGTGACTTGCTTAAAGCAGGTATATGCGGTCTTACTCTGAATGGGCCGAGTCAATCAAGCCTAGGTGGCCTGGAAGGCCTTGTTTTCTCTTCACTGTGCTGGCCAGCAAGGAAAGTCCCAACAAGGACTAGAACTCCTTAGCGAGGCCCTGCCATCCATTGAGTGACTTTGTGGTCTTCTCCAACCCAGCCTCGGACCTAAGTAAGAAATGCAGGAGCCCCTGACAGGCTTGAGTTTTCCCTTTCCTCTTCAGGAACCTGAGGTGGGATACGCGGTCCAAGACCATCTCTGTGAGAAAGGGCATGCCGTCAAGCAGCGGCCTGGCCCGTCACTGCCCAGGCCAGCCTCCCGCCCCAGCCCCGGCGTACTTGGCGTTCGGAAATCCCGAAGCGCAGGTTGGGTTCCATGTGCACTGCAGCGCTGCAATGCCCTCGGCGACGCCAGCATGAGCCTCCTCCTCTTCCCGGAACCTACGCGAGGTGGCGCCGACCCGGACCGCCTAGCAGCGCAAGGGGAGGAGCCTATGGCGTATTCCCGACCCCGAGCCCGATGGTCCTTAACTTTAACCCTCCGCCTTCTGTTTCGCACCCGGAGAATCCGAGGCTTCCGGGTACAGAGGCATTCACACCACTTCCAGTCTCTACTCACCGCTGAGACCGTGTAAGAAGACAGTTTAAGTGATGCAAGAGAACCTCTACCATGACTCCTGCGCTTCTGCTTCTTACCAGGCTCACATTACCCCTGAAATTGTAAACAACTCCTGTGATCCCAGCCCTCAGGGAGGCGGAGGCAAGACAATCTCTTGAGTTTGAAGTCAGCCTTGGTCTACAAAGCGAGTCCAGTACAGCCAAGGCTACACAGAGAAACCCTGTCTCAAAAAAACAAAACAAAGCAAAAGTCAAGTGTATACGAGTTGGGTCAGATCACAACTAGATACGTAATTTTCGTGGCCCGTGAAAATAGAAATATTGTGAGACTTATTCAAAAAGTACTGAGTTCCGAAAGTGTACATCATTGAAACAACTGTGGAGAAGCTGGCGCTGGGTAGAGTGTTCCAAACTCTCAGCCAGACTGGTTAGGTTTTATTCAGTTTCTTTCCAGCATTAGGTCGGTGAATGAAAACTGAAAGAAGTGCAGAGACTGGCAGTCAAGAGATTGGAAAGTTGTGGTCTAGAGGTTAATTACTTTCGGCTAAGTTCTGGCCCACCAGAACAGCCATTTCTTGCCCACTTGTGTCAGAACTAACATCTTGCGACAACAGATAAAAATTTTAAAGAATATGGATTTAGCAAATCAAAAGTTAAGGATGCCTCATATAGCATCCTTAGCTATGGGAAAGCTTCCTCCATCTTGATGTGCTTGCCTCTGCTGTATCCCCAATATATTTTATGCTTGCCTTGATTTATGACTTTCCCTGTTCTGTAAAACTATAAAAACCTTGTGAAACTGCTTCCACGTTGGAACATGGAATTTGGGGTAACCAAAGTTTGTGTTCCTAGAATGGCTCCAGAATAAACTTACTCTATTTTCTTCAAGACCTATGTTTTTTGTTGTTGTTTTTCATTTTGTTTTGTTTTGCATCAACAGGTCAAATCCACTTCTTTGATTGAAAGCCAGATCAACTACAGAATCAAAGAAGCCTTCCCTACCTTCTCTTATTCCATCTGTCCAGTGTCAGGATAGATGGACTAGTCAGTGTACACTTGAATGTGTGCATAGAATATGCACACTGTTCAGCAGGGCTCCTGAGTCCAGAGCTGAAGCCCTTGCACAACACTTATCTATGTGATTCTGGTGATGTCACCTTCTTGAGGTCTATTTTCTCATGTGGAAAAAGGCATTGTTGCAGGATATTTGATTCCATTGTGAACTCCAAGACTGTGAACTGTAAAAATCTGATATATCCCTATATCCCTCCTTGGTCCACTGACAGGGGTGGTCCTACTTTTCTACTATCTGACCCTAGTCTATCAGGTCCCATCAGGACTATATGGAACCTCTTTCTCTGTGGCCTAGTGAGGCCACCTCACGGGGGTGGGGTGGGGTGGTGGTGATCAAACAGCAGGCAACCAAGTTCATGCCAGTGACTGCCATGGGCTGTATTTGAGCAGGGGGTCTAAGTCCTCTCCATGCATGGTCCTTGGTTGATTCATCAGTTTCTTGTTCAGTGTGGATTAGCCCTAACATACACCTTTAATTCAAGAACTTTCTGTTTATTGTAAACAGGTGATTAATCCTTGAGCTTTCTGTTGACAGGATTTGAGAAAGTTAACCCTAGGTTAAGAGGTGGAACAAGAAACCAGCTGACAGGGATTAATAGAAAAAGAGGGGCTTTGAGTTGGGTATTTAAGACACCATGAAGGAAAGCTTTAACCCTCTAGCTCTTGGGCTTTTAGCTGTTGCCTTTTTCCTCCTGGGCTGTTTGTTGAGCTGAGTAGGAAGGCCTTTTCCTTTGGGATGTAAGCTGAGTAGGAACATCAGCTGGGTGCTTTCTCTGCCTCTCTGAGCTGCTAGGTTTTAACTCCAGCATCTGGCTCCTGAGTTTTCACTGGTAAAATAAAACAGTTGGAATTTTCATTTTTTATAACCATAAGGCATTGTAATGGTTTTACTCTTAGGGGCTTGCTGAAGATTGAAGGAAATGACTGAGCCAGGCTGAACAGAAGTACCCAGTAGTAGCCATGACACCCAGAAGTTATCAACCCTTGTCTTTCACAACCAGGAATTCAGGCGTTCTTAGCTTACAAGGCCCCGCTCTTCAGTTGCTTACTTCCCCTGGCTCATTTTGCTATTCTCTTCAGCAGTTCTCTCCACAGCTGGGTAAAGTGACCCTCCTCAGTATTCTTATACCTAGAAATACACTAGTGGTTCCAGTCTGTAGCACACTGCATTGTCTACTTGGCTCTATCCTCAGGGAGTTACAGATCCAGTCCAGTTGGCTCTTGGTGCTTCCTCATTTAGGAAGTCACTTCCTACAATTTAAAGAACCAGAATGATCCTTAAATTACTATGACTCTTTTTTTCTTTTTGATGGGAAATGGAAGGTAGTTGAAGCAGTCTCATCTCACACTGTAGTCCAGGCTGGATTTGAATTCATGATCCTCCTGCATGCAGGCATGAGCTGCAATGTCCATCCTGTCAACTTCAAAGTCTTATAGATATTCCCCATCATAGTTATACTCCAGTCCTTAGCTTGTCTGAGGGACTTTGGGTCCCTGACTGCCATGCTCCTTTATGCTCTAGTGGCATGCTCTCCTTCAGTTGCTATGCATGTCTCCTGCCTAGAAGCCCCTTACTTCCTGGGGTGGTTTGAGAATGGCTCCATAGGCTGATATATTTGAATGCTAGGTCCCCAGTTGGTGGAACTGTTTGGAAGGATCAGGAGGCATGACCTTGTTGGAAGCTCCAGGGCTGGTTTTGAGGTTTCAGAAGCCCTATTTTCACTTGGGTCTCTCATGTCATGCCTCAAATGTAAGCTCTTCTCCAGTACCATGCCTGCCTGCTTTCATGCAGATCATGAACTAATAGTATGGAACCATGAGCCTCAACTTAAAATTATTCTAGTTCTGGGTGGTAGTGATACTGGCCTTTAATCACAGAGGCAGGTGGGTCTCTGTGAGCTTGAGGCCAGCCTGGTCTACAAAGCATTGCAGGACAGCTAAGGCTACACTGAGACACCATGTCTTTAAAAATATCACAGCAACAGAAAAGTCACAAAGATACTTGCTCACTTTTCTGTTTATTTTCCTTTGTCATTTGATTCCTATATAAACTCCCAAGATAGATATAATTATCCTTATTTTACAGATGAGAAATTAGACCCAGTCTCTTCTCCCTCAAGGCTTCCCTGAAAACTACTCAGAACTCTGCTCCAATCCTGCAGCTACCTGATTTCTACTGTTTATTGGGCTTCTACTTTAGAATCAAGTATATAAAGATGAGGGTTTGTTTTTCCTTCACTCCAATATCTCCATAGGCCTTCCTGGCACATGTTTGGCATTCCAGGAGCTACCAAAAATAATGAATGAAACGTATCAGTCTCACCTGCTAAATTTCAGTTTCCTGAGAGTGGAGTAGAATTATACCTGTGTGGCTTCAGAGGAAAATACTCAATAAATAAATATTTGTTGAGATAAGTCAGCAAAGGAAGAATGGTACAGCAAAATAAACTGACCCAACAGTTAATGATGTCAAAAATGCAAATATTTTAATGTTTATTTTTATACTATACTTTACATCCAGCACTTGAAGAAAGAAAATGATTATGATGTTTTAAAAATACAACCACTGGATTAGACATACTCCTTCATGATTACATCTCATCAATACCTCAGAACACAAAAGGACACTGAGTTAATGAATACAATAAGAAAACAATGGGGAA
>CM053762.1:70090391-70109521 GCA_028658305.1 Pachyuromys duprasi
TTTTAAACCAATTTAACTTGAATAGATATTTATAACTTTGAGTTTTTATTATTATATAAAATTTATTTTGAAGCAGGGTTGAATCATAGATAGTAAAACAGAACTTTAAATTTTTATAAAATGTATACCAATTTAAATGAGGCTTGTCATTGTGGTCTATTCTAAAATATAAAACAGCTATTAAGTAAGCTTTATAAACATGAGGAAATTATATAAAGCATTAGATAAGAAATTTAAAGCATTTAAAGTAAGAGCAGAGTATACAGAAATTAGGGAGAAAAGATTTTTTGCTATTTAAAAGTTTGGAGAAATATTAGAAGGATTGAAGTCTGAGTTTAAAAGCACAGCTTGGAGAATTTCCCGGAGCGGCTAGGTGGGGGAGGGGTCACCGCATGGGAGTGGGACTTGCCCTAATCAAAGATGGCGCCGACAAAGCATTGAACCCATAGTGAAGAGGGTTCCACCCAGTTGCCCAAAAGCAACATGGCGTCGCAAGTCTCAAGCGGTAGGTTTAAGATCCCGCGGCAAGTTTAAAATCTTGTTCAGTGCAATCAGGGAATTTTTCCTAAACACCAAGTACCCTCAAGCTGATTTTAGCAGTGAGAAACGCCTGAGGCTCAGAGTACCAGTCCAAGCATGGTCCTGGCGGGGGAGTCAGCAGGGCTGCACACACGCCGGAGCAGCTCCGCTGCGCAGCTTGGTGAGGGAGAGGAACCAAGGCCAGAAAGAGGGATGCTTACCTGGTAGAAGTAGGTTGCGTATGTGAAGTGGGAGCGCTGGCCAGGCAGCACCGGCTCAGCAGGGCACCCGGTTGCAAGAGGATGCGTGTGTCTCCAAACCTAAAACCATAGCCGCATGCCCGCAGCTGGTCTCGGTTCCTGCCCGCCGCACACAGCAGGGTGTCTGGTTGTAAGCGGACTCGTGGGAAAAGCATAGGTAGCCCGGAAAATTCCGGAGGACTGAGAGAGCAGTTTAGGTAAGAACAGAGTAAACCTGTTAAAGCCATCTATTTTACTTCGATTAGTTCGAAAGAGGGTTCCCAGGAGAACCGGGGGTTACCCTCCCCTGGCAGCTCGCCAATATTAGAAATAAAAAATAAGATGAGGCTTACAACAGGTTTACTATGAAAGGGGTTTATTAGGGGAGAAGGGGGAACAGGCGTGGGCCATGATGGGGGAAGGGAGAGGGAGAGGAGGAAAGGGGAGGAGGGATGGGGCGCCCCATAGAGAGGGTAAGAGGGTGAGAGGAATAAGAGGGTAGAGGAGTAGGAGAGTAGAGGAATAAGAGAGTGAACACGTGTCTGGTGGTCCTTTTATAGGTCAGGTAATAACCACACCCCCAGGTGTGGCTACCTGGCTGGGCGATACATGATGTCATTGTTGCTAGGTAACCAGAAGGTTGTTGCAGAATACTAACAAGAACTAGTCTGTATATATGGCACAGGACTGAGAAAGTAAAACTTTAAGAGGTTAGAGAAAAAGAGGAAGGAAAGATGGGAGACTTTGGGACAAAATGAGATTAAACCATTTGTTCCTCCAGAAGAATTATATGTCCCTCCCAATGATAATTTCTTGTTAGAAGAAGACTTTGAGAATAACTTAGATCCTGATGAGGTTGCAAAGTTAGAAGAAGAACAAGCTAGGCAGACAGAAGAAGATATAACTGAGTTTTATGGCTTTCCAATTATAGTGCAACCTGATGGAAAGGCTAATATGGTGAGAGTCCATGTGTCTATATCTTTTTTTAAAAAAAGATTTATTTATTTATTACTTATACAGTGTTCTGCCATATACACCAGAAGAGGGCACCAGATCTCACTATAGATGGTTGTGAACCACCATGTGGTTGCTGGGAATTGAACTCAGGACCCTTGGAAGAACAGCCAGTATTCTTAACCTCTGATCCATCTCTCCAGCCTGTGTCTATATCTTTTAAACAATTAAAAGAATTGAAAACTGCATGCTCTCAATATGGTCACCTTTTACAGCACCTTTTACTCCAGCTGTATTAGAGTCCTTGTCTACTGAGACCCCAGGGGACTGAAAGCAATAAGCAAGAGAATGTTTAGCAGGAGAAGATCATTTATTGTGGAAGTTAAAATTTGCTGTGTCAAGCAACAGCTAAAATCACTTGAGTTAGTGTCCTGGGCTGTGTCATAGCCGCTTTTGGTGGCTGCTTTGAAATTCAAGTCTCAGCACGGAAGACAGGCTTTTACCAGGCCTTTTCCCCTGGAGTCAGGGAAGAATTTGCAAGTCCATTCGCCTTTTGTTTAGTGACAGCAGGTGGGAGAGCTTGTTAGAAATCACAACTCTACCTCACCTCTTTGTGATTTTAACCCCTTGTGTAAACTGTTTGTCTAAATAAACAAGGCTGGCTGGCCTCGCTGCTTTTTCGGGTACAGGGGTGCATTTGGCCAGAAGTCTCTCGGAACATAATATGTGTAGTGTACTTTATTAATTTCAATCCTCACTCCCGACTCAGAACCCCGTTCTGCTCTGCTGGCAGGCTCCGGCAAGTTAGGAAAAGAAAAGAAAAAAGAAAAAAGCAACTTCCAGTAAGAAAACAAATGGTTAATTTGGCTACAAAGCTTCTATGGTCATAAAAATTGGATTCAACAAATAGCAAGTTGTTTTGTCTGTCTGTCTTGAATGTATAATCATGTTCAATATGTCTTAGTTATAGATTATTGGTCATTGGGTATGTTTAAAATCTGTAACATAAAGGTAACTTACTTAAAACTTTGGGTTGGAACCATTCTAAACAACAAATGAATGTTACTCATATCCCAGAATATGGAAAACTAAAATATGTTCATGCAACAATTGATACTTTCTCAGGATTTATCATGGCAACTCCCTTAGCAGGAGAAACCAGCAAATGGGTTATAAGTCATTGCTTAAAATGTTTTGCTACAATTGGTGTTCCTTCCATTATAAAGACTGATAACAGTCCTGCATATATTAGTGAAGCTTTTCAGAGTTTTGTGTGCAAATGAATATAAGTCATAAAAAATGTATTCCATATAATCCTCAAGGTCAAGGAATTGTGGAGCATGCCCACGGATCTCTTAAGAACCAATTGCAAAAAAATAAAACGGGAGAGTCATATACCCAAATGTTAATCACACTTTATTTTAAATTTTTTGAATGTGGATATACAAGGCCATTTTGCAGCGGATCGATTGTGGCACCCTAATACCAAACATTATTATGCCCAAGTGGAATGGAAAGATCTGATTACTGGAATATGGCAGGGCCCCTACTCTGTATTAATATGGGGGAGAGGGATGTTTGTGTTTTTCCACAGGATTCAGAAGGAGCCATGTGGATCCCAGAAAGGCTGGTGAGATTTGCAGGAGATGTTCCCCAGAAGGAGGATGCTTCTGCTGATGGCCATGGCGAATTCTATGCTGATGGTGAAGGGAAAGCTGCATTGGGCTTATGCTCCTGACTCTCATTCATGCACCCTCACTTCATTCTGCTCCAGAGAGAAGATGTTGTGCAGAGAAACTTTTTAGATACAATGTGACTGAACTTGATTGATCTGATAATCAGGACAATTCTCAACAAAATCAGGAAGAATGGGAAGAAGAGAACTGACTATGGAATTTTGGTCTGATTCTGGTTTTCAGCAGACACATATTTGGAAGCTTGCTACAGTAACTCTTGGGAGGTCCTGTAACTGCCTATGTATATTCTCATTATGCTTTGTTGTTTGGAAATGTTAACATTTTTTAATACAAGATTCAAACTTTAGTGTTTCTTGCCATCAATGTAAACTAACTGAATTTCTAAGTTTTCAAATGGACAACAGGTTCTGGTTGTTCAACAGCCTTTTACAATAGCTCCTGTGAATGTTTCTCAGGCTTGGTATTTTAATAAGGTGTCATCTTCTAAGTCACTTTTATGGAATATTATATGACTTGGCTTATTACTCTTATTAGGAGCATGTCTCCTCCTAGTGATAATTAAGCTGATCTGCATAAGATTAAACTCCAGCATCTACCCTATTGGAAGTTGGTAGTCAAAGATGGGTAAGATCTCTCTGAAGAATATTCAACTTAAGACAGGGCATGAATGATGGAATTCATGTACCAATGATAGGTAAGAAAATATCTTTCAAGAGAGTCAGCCTAAGACAGACACAAGCTTCTGCTCCAAAGCTCTTGAGTTATTGTCAATTTTTAAAATATAAAAAAGGGAGATCTGTAGAGAGCCACTTGTTTGTCTGGATGCTTTATTATTGAGCTCTCAGCAAAATCATGTTTTCACCCTGGCCTTCACCTGGAGACAGGGATACACAGGATGTTTTGCCAAGTTCACTTCCTTTTGTTTGTGTGAGGATCACACAGACAGTTGGTTGAGGTAAACAAATTTGACTTCTCGATGAACTTAATTGTATTAAAGCGCTTTGCTCTGACTGTAAGAAGGAACTGTGAAATAAACCAGGGTGCCTAGTTTCTACTAGAAGCCCTCTTGAACAGATCCCATGTGTAGTGTCTTGGTTTTTAAAATTTTCTTTCAATCCTCACTTCCCACTCAAGAACTATTCAACTCTGCCAGTAGGCTCTACCAGTGGGCTCCCACACACTTAAAGATAGCATAACTCTCACCTGGTATCTGATTGCTCACTTGGATGCACCTGCTGTATCTTGCAGTTTAGAATGTCTTCCTGCCATTTTCTTAACTCCAGTCCCCCCTTGCTTCTGGAATATGTTTCCTTTCCTATACAAGTTTTAGGTAGGGCCTTCTGGTGTTGAATAAACCTGTATCTATTAATCACTGCGTGAGTATGTGTGTATATGCATATGTGTATGCTTGTACATGTGGTGACCAGAGGAAAACACTGGGCATCTTCCCCAATTGCTCTCTACTTTGACTGTGTATGTACATGTATGTGTGTACACTTGCTCACGTGTGCACACAGGAAGGCCAGGGGTATGTCAGGTGTCTTTCTCTTATTTTTTGAACAGTCTCTTATTGAGCCTGGAGCTTGTCATTGCAGCTAGACTAGTTGGTCAGGATCTGCCAATCCCCATCCCCTGATTCAGGGCTATTGTTAATAAATGTGTGCTATTATGCCAAGCTTTTTATGAAGGGTGCTAAGGGTCTGAACTCAGGTTCTCTTGCTGGCACAGCAAGCACTTTCCTGACTGATCCACTCTCTAGCACCTCCACTTTAATTTTTTAAGACCGAGTCTCTCTGATTGGCTAGCCTCTCTGGTCAGTGATTCCTCAGGATCCTTCTGTCTCTGCTTCCCCAGAATTGGGATGACAGAGACATTACTTTTTATGTGGGTTTTGGGGATCCCAATTGAGGTCTTCATGCCTGCCCAACAAGCTCTTTACAGCCTTAACTATTTCCTCAACTTATACCACTGCAACATTTATCAGGTAGTAAACAGGTATTGAACATGTTATGCAGGCCCTGTTCATGAGGAAATCTGCATATATCTAGAGTCATTAAAAGAACTAAAATCTAAGATCCATCATTTTAAGGGGCATAATGGTTGAGTATCATTAGATCTACTGCTTAGGAGCAGGTGGCATTGGCAAATTATTTAACTCTGCTTGTATTCTAAGTTATGCAGTAGTAATGACACTGTTTGAAAAATAAATGAGTTAATGTTTTAAAGGCATTTATCATGTGTAATTTTTGTGATGTGTATTCATATGATATATGTGTTGCTGCCTCAGTGCAACAGCCTGCATGTGGACGTCAGAGAACAACCTTCAGAAACTAATTCTTTCCTACAATGGGATTTGGGGGTTGAACTTGTCAGTCTTGCACAGGAAGTGCTTTTACATACTGAGCCATCTCACTGGCTTTGGGCTACAGTTTTAATCTGCGCCGATAAAACAAAATACCACAGGCTGGTGATTTATAAACAGCATAGATCATTCCTCAATAGGTTGTGAGGCTGCAACTTTGATATCAAGGAACTGGTGTGTTTGGGACCTAATGACGGTTTTCTGGGTAGTAGACAGCTGCCTTACTATATCTTTATGGGAGGAACAGAGAAAAAGAACTCAGGACTCCTTTATAAGAGCACTGATCTCATTCATGAGGGCTCCACTCTTATAGCCTAGTCATTTCTCAAAGACCCCTGCAATATCATTGGGGCATAAGATGTCAATATATGAAGGAGGAGGTATAAAAACATTCAGTCCAAACTTACTACTAACAATGGAATCCCAGAATCCCAATAAATCAATTTGCTTAGATTAGGGAATGACAGAGGCTTGTACCAGTCTTTTGTCTACAGTCTTTATGTTTCACTCATGTGGATCTCACCCATGCATTTCACCTTGAGTATCCACCGATTGTAGACAAATCCTTGAGCTTTTCAGCTCTTTTCTCAAGCATGACCTAGAAATTTCTCTGGGCTGCTGATGGTCTTCTTAAACATGCCTCTGAATCCCATGATAGGCACATATGCTCTTAATCTTTCAATATTCATTTAAAGGTAAAGGTTTAGGGATAACCAACAGGAACTGTATCAGGGCCCCAGACTTGGTAGGTCCTGAGTCCTTAGCACAACTGACTCCATGGTGGAAGTACCATTCAGATTGCAAAACTTAGCATGTGGGCAGCACCACCTGTCTAAACTAAAACAAAGGCCTCATCCATCAAAGTCCCTAGTTCTGGGAAAAATCCCTAAATGTACTAACTTGCTTTTTGGCTTCTGTGTTGGAGCTTGGTCTGGTGTGTGTTACTGGCCCTCAAAATCTGTATACTTATCCTTGTTTTGTAAACCTGCCTAAGACACACCTGATTTGTTGATTAAAAAGCCTATACATGGGCAGAATGGGGTAAGGTTCTTGGGCTTGGAGAGGACAGGAGAATCGCAGGAGACAACATGATGGGTTAGTGTGAAGAAAAAAAAACATGTGGGTCAAGAGGAAGAACTCCAATAATGGTGTGAAAAGGCCCAGATGAAGAATACAAGCAAGACCATGGGATTATGGATAAAAGGTAGGCCAGATGAGGAATATTAAGGTAGATGGCATTGGATGGGGTCTGGGAGATAGATGGTGAGGTAACTGAGACAGCATAGGTGAAATATCTGCCTGGCCCAAGGTAAATAAGGCAATTATAAAATCTAACAGGTGTTTGTGTCTTATTATTTGTGATAGCAGGTTAAATAATAGTGCCATGATAATCTTAGGGCTAATAACAAACATTATATAGCCCAGTATTCATTTTTTTTTCTTATTTACAACACTTCTGTAATTCTGTTTCTAGCTGACTTTTTTTGTTAACTGAAGTATGTCAAGGCAGGACATGGTTTTTGTTTAAAAGATCACTTTGAGAAAAAGGCCCGTGGCTTCACTGGGATCCTAAACATGCAGTGTAGTTGCAGGCCGGCTCATAGACACTTAAACCCATGTCTGAGCTCTCTTCTCCAGTGAATACTGCACAGCAGAACCATAGTGACAATAGATTGTGGTCTTCCAGAATAGCAATTTCTGTTTACAAAAACTCTGACCCAACAGTTTTATCCAAGGGAAATAGAGGTGCCCCTGGAAGAATAAGAGTCCCTGTTTCTTTTATATTTTTTTAGCTCAATTGATCTAGTGTGCAGTTTGTCATTTACTGTCTCTCCCATTCCTTGCATCTTCACAGTTTCCTCACTTTAATTTCCATTCTTGCTCTCAGCTGGCTATCAATAATTCCCTAATTAGTTATTGATACTTAATTGATGAGTCTTCCTCAAAACAAACCAAAATTTCAAAGGAGACTATGAATTATTATTTCAGCTAATTGAAAAGAATAAAATGATTCCAGTGGAACTATGGATGGGAATAGAAAACTCCCTAAAATGGTAACCATTGAGTTAACTACCTGTTTTGCCTTTTTACAAGTTCACTCTGTCAACACAAAGCAGAACGTTCAGAAGCAAATCATGGCATCCAGTCTGCCAGGCAGAGATTAATGCATGAACTCTGATCTGCCTGCCAGTTCAAATCCTAGGATTTATTTATTTATTTATCATTTAGAGACAGGATTTCTCTATGTAGCCCCAGTTGTCCTGAAAGTCTGTAGACCAGGCTGGCCTAGAACTCACAGAAATCTGCTTACCTCTGTCTCTGAATTGCTGGAATCAAAGGTGTGCACCATTACCACCTTGCTCAATTCTAGGACTTTTACTTACTAGTGTGTAATCCCAGGCAAATAATAATATCTACAAAATAGAGCTATATTCCTCATCTCATACAGATGTTTTGTTCAAGTTGATAATCCATGTCAAAGAGCTAATACAGGCCTGGTCCCCCACTGGGGTTGAGTAAATGCTATCATTGTTCTATTTCTTCACAGAGGCACAGATAACTTGACCTATAACCATGTACTTTGTAGGAAGGATGTATCCCCCTGTAGTGGAAAGGCTAAGACCTACTTGCTGTATCTCTCTGGAACAGTTTTATATCTATAAAATGGAGACAGGCAGGGCTTTACAGACAGGACTGTTTCTATCTAACAGAGAGGTAAAACCACTGCTGACTTGGGCTTAATATAAGAAAGTAAAGAGTGGTGGACATTACAGGTAACAGAACTTTGTTACTCAAGAGGGTGATGGTCTATTTTCTTGCAAGACCATTGACAGAACCCTGGAGTCTGTCAAAAACAGAATTTCAGGACCTGCCATAGAACTACATCTGTATTTTAACCAGAATCTGTATTGTTAAAAGAGCTCTAGGCCTGGTAAGCACAGGAAGTTTGTGAACAGTTTACTATGTGAAAGCATTCAAATTCAGTCATTAAAAATATTATGAAGCACTAGCAGTGTTGGCATACCTTTCATCCCAGCACTTGGGAGGCACAGGAAGGCAGATCTGAGTTTAGAGTCTGGTCTATAGAGCTAGTTCCAGGACAGCTGGGCTACACAAAGAACACTGTCTCGAAAAACAGAACAAAAATACTATGGAGATGAAATGTTATGGCTTAGTGGCTAAGAGCACTTATTGCTCTTATAGAGGAATAAGGCAGCAGGATCAGGAGTTCCAGGCCAGTCTGTGTTTTGTGAAACCCCATTAAAAAAAAAGTGAAAATGTCAATGAAATAAACAAAGATTGGGCTGAGTCAGGCCTAGGCTCCTGACTGATGGCCACTGTAATTGGGCTCTATGGTGCTGACAATTTAAGAGTCTTTGCTTTTGAGAGAGACCCTTTCATCGAAAGTTAGGGTTCTGGGCATGAGAGTGTAGAAAAGACTAAGCATGGATTGCTTAGAATAGTAATTCCTGTGGTGCCAGGTGCTCAAGTTGTTTGCTCAACTCTCTGCCTTCTGACAAGCAACTTATTAACTGTGCTGCTGACAGTTAATAAGGCCCACTGATTCAAATCCATACATTAAGAAGTGGTGGTGGCAGATGCGCCCACCAGGAAAGAAGTCCATCATGAGCTATCAGACCTAGCACTAGGCTGGTGATCACATTCTGAAAACGCCATTAGCTCCAACGCTTAATAACTGTTTTTCATTTCTCTAGGCACCTCCCTACTTCCTGACAGCTCTGGGGAAGGTTTTTCCTTCTTTTGGACACAGAAGCCTCAGACCTAGTTTCATAACGGATATCCGGCAAGGCCCAGAGGAGGCAAAAAGCCTCATTGTTCCCTTGGGCCTGGCAGCCTCGACCCTGCCCTTAGGACTCAGCCAGTTTCCCAGGATTAGGACCTTTGAGGCAAGAGGAGCTGGGATCGGATTTGGAGTCCGACGCTCTCAAAGAGTAAGGAGCCAATTGCTCCAAGATAAACAAGCCTGGAATTTGAATGCTTTTCCACTCCGGCTTGGTCCTGGCTGGTTTGTTACTCATTAACATTACCACAGCGGACTCGGTTCCTTATGTGTCTTTAGTAGCTCGATTACAGTAAGTTTGGCTTTAATGAGAAACGTGCAGTTTTGGGGCCCAGGGCTGGCGAAGCTCCTCTGCGCGCGGAAGATCCCGAGAGTCCTAGTCTCCCGCGTTCTGGTTAGCCTAAATGCGCCGTCGCCAGGGGGCGCGCAGGCTATGCGGCTAGAGACCGGCCACCGCCGGGTCGCCCCGGGCTGACGAACCCCTAGCTGCCGGGAAACAAAGTGCACCTTTGTCAGTGACTTGGCGCGTGTGAGCGGCAGACAGCAGGCCGCGCGAAACCCTAGGGGTGCGCCTTCGCCCGGGTCTCAGCTCACTCCTGGTCCTCCCACACCAGCGTCCCGCCGCCGTGGCTTGTGCTTTCCGCTTTCTGGAATTTTGGCGAGAAAGGAAAGGGACTCTCCGCTCCGGGACTAGGGGTTCCACCTTGGTTGAGCGGTCTCCAGTCGGCGAGGCCGGGCTGCCTGGGTTCAGCGCCATACCAGCTGCAGTACGGGCCCATAGTCTCCCCCCCCCCCCCCCGCTCAGCAGAGCCCCGCCCCTTCAGATCCTGGACTACAATTCCCAGCAGTCCTCGACTCAAAGCTCGCGGTGGGAGGTGCCTCAGAGCAGGTGCATGCGCAGTGCTGCGGCTCGAGCCTGGAGTACCACACCCCCGGGAAACGAGGGGAGGCTGAAGCATCCAAAGCATTAAAGCATCCGAGGGAGCCTGAGGGGTGGAGAATGGAGTGACAGAGACGCGCGGAGGGTGGGGGGTGGGGGGGAAAGTGTTGAGGGAGGGGGGAGGGGGGACACGGAGGGAGGAAGAAGCGGCGGCGGCGGCTACTCGGTGCAGAGTGGGAAACTCTACGGGCTCCGAGCAAGAATAATGCGGTAGCAAGGCGGGCTGCTTGCTCCTGGCTCTGGCAGCAGTGAAGGTAGCCCCAGCAGCGGCAGCGGCATCACCCCAGACGCTGACAGCCCCGCCGGCCGGCTCCCTCGCTGACTGCCGACTGTCAATGGAGCTGGAAAACATAGTGGCCAACACGGTCTTGCTGAAAGCCCGGGAAGGTAAGCTCGGTGGTCCGGTGCTTGCATGGTGTATACGCTGCGGGCCGGGGTGCGAGTGTCGAGTGGGCAGCGGGCGTGCAGGATGCTCGCCGTGAGTTGGCGGGAGCGGTGCAGCTTGGAGATCTGTCTGCAAATGTTGAGGGGATCCTGCCTTTGGGCTCAGAAGATTATGATTGGAGCAGAGACGGTTGCGGAGACGAGTTAAGATCCTTTATTTTCCAGCTGAGCCTTAGAGATCGTGCAATCTCCACAGCTGTTGTAAGGGCAGTTGGAAAGCATTCTTTTAGGAGAGAGAGGCAAGAAAACGTGCCAATAAAATAGCCTTTCGAGTTAGCCTGGGATGGTTTTGAGTGTGAACTCTCTCCCTCTCCCTCCTTCTCTCGCTCTTTTTCCCTTTCCCCCTCTTTCTCCCTTTCTTCTCTCCCTCTTTCTCTCTCTCCCTCCTCTCTCTGTGTCTGTCTGTCCTCTCTCTGTCTCCGTGTGTGTGTGTTGTGGGATTGGAATTAGCAGAAGAAAAGTCTTTGCTTTCGCAGGATGAGTTGATAAAGACTATTGGTGGAAATCATCCTCTGGGAAATTTTCTTAGGGAAATCCCGTCGTCCTGTTGAAGGAAGCCTTTTAAAGGCGAAGTAAGATTTTGAGAATTGGCCAGTTTATAGAATAATGAAAAGGTGGCTTTACAAATCACTGAGAAAATAATTCAGAATTTCAGGGTGTGTTATTAGCCACCCCCAACCCCTACCCTATGGTAATTATTCCTTTTGACTCAGTTAAAGGCAAGTGTGCTGCTGTTTAGATGCGTTCTGCATGCATCTCACTAAATTTCCTGCATTTAGCTGTCAGGAAACATCATCCAAGTGGAATGGGTAAGATCCCAAAAGGTAATACTGTTACCATCTATTTTGACTCCAGTTGAAAAAGTGTGTGGAGGGGGTGAGAAACTTAGATGTCCTAAAAAGTTTGTGTTGCATGAATGTAAACATACATATTTAGGAAAACATGGATTTTATGTAACATCTCTTTTGCCAAGATTTGGACTCTGGTGTGCAACCATTTTATAAGAAGAGGAATTTTTTTCCCTTTCCTGGGAGGAGGCCGTATTTGATATCCAGGGCAGACTGAGTAAGGCTTTTTCCTTTTAGAAGGACTCTCAGTAAGCAGCCTGTGAAAATGCTATTCCTACTTCTTAATATTTTCATTCACCCACTTTGATGAATGAAGGAAGACTTTTTGGCCAGCAATAAAACGACTCCTGTTTATCCAGCCCATTCCATCACCTTGTGGCTCAGTACATGGTGTGCGGCCAGTAATATACAACCCACCTTGGGTTGTTTCAGCAGCTCATCTTGGCACTTTCAGGTCACTTGTCACCCTAAAGCAGCCACCTGGAAAGCTTGTTTTGGAAGTCCCCACAGGAGCCACTGCTCTGAAAACTGAGTAGAGTTTCAGATGTTCAGGTCTCTCTTCTCTAGTGCCCTTCACTCAATATATATATATATATATATTTTTTTTTTAGAGGGGACACTATTATTCATTGACTTTAGGTTTGAAGACCTGAGATGTTTGTTGTTTTGTCTCCGCATTTCCACTAACTAGTTGTGGGGTGGAGGCTTTTCACTGGGTTGGGCAGTGCCTGGAGGTGAAGGAGAAAACTCCTGCCTGCAAGCCGGTGCAACCTTCCACCTAGTGATGGGATACAGAGGTATATCTCAGACCTTGGGTTGGGCAAATTGTTAATGATTATGAAATTATTTTTGGGGAATCTCTGGAGGCCTTTGCATGTTCTACTGATTCCTCCTGTTGTCCAGGAAGTCAGTTCCCTAGGATTCACTGTGCTTTACATTTGTTCATTCTTTCCTCACCACTGACTTTGCATTTGTTTCACTTTGAGTTGGAAAGTCTTCTTCCTCTCCAGTTATTATTTTCGGTATTTTTACTGAAATGAATTTATTGGCTTGTATTTTTGTGTGCTGGGTTAGCATATAGGTTTTTCCTGAGTCTTTGAGAGGAGAACTGTGGACTGAAAGTGGATGTGGACTGATGGACCCCCTATTGGAGCAGAATTACTATGATTAGAAGTGCTCAAGAATGAGCCCTTTGTTTTTTGTTTTCCTTTCGAAGTCTTAGTTTTCCTGTGAGAGTTCAATAGACATCTCCTGGTGAGAAACAGCTTCTGAGAATGCTTCCAGATGAGAGGGCTTTGCCTTTAAGGAAACAGAGATTGACATGTGATTGATAAATTAATTATGTACATGGAAGCTTCATTTTAAAAATTGTACTTAACTTTCTCCCCTTTTATGTCTAAAGAGAATCTACAATTTTAATTGCTTCTACTCAATAAAAGCTGGGACTTTATTAAAGCTTTGAGCTTATCCTAATTAACATGGAGGTGTCTAGAAATAAACATGTGTTCGCTTAAGTTTTCTATTTAAAGTCATCATATTGAATTTGCTAATATAGAAATTCAGAAATGAATGTTTTAAGAGGTAGAAATCTTGCCTAGCATGCAAAAGGCCTTGATTTGGTCCTACCACTATCTTTCCATTCACATAAAAGGAAGGAAAGAAAAAAAAGGGAAACATAAAAGAAAATGAAAGGTTAGGATATATACATAGTGTTTGCCTAGCACTTACCTAACCCCCTGGGTTTAATTCCTAGCAGAGAATAAATGGGTGTGGTTGCATACACTTGTAAATCCAGCCTTTGGGAGGTAGAGACAGGAGTTTGAGGTCAGTATCCTCAGCTTCCTTGGAGTTCAAGTCCAAGTTTAATATGAGATACTATTAAAACATAGAGACTGGTTGGTTTTGATCTTTCTTAGGAACTTTAGCTTTCCTAAGAAATAGTTAAGCAACAAAGAAATAAGTTGAGACAAAATTCATGCCAATTTATGAAATGAGCTAAGTGATTAAGCATTTAATGAAAAAGTTACCCAAACCAAGTCTTCTATCTGTTTACATTTCAGAATGTTAAAAAATTGTCAGGCAAGCTCCTGTTGAAATACTGGTAGTAAGTGATAGTGTTTGCAGAATGCCTGCCTTTTGTAATATATATTTTATTGTTGCAGAAAAAGTTTCCCTTTCTCTTTTTCTTTCTTTTTTACAGTCTAAATCTGTTATATTGCTATTGAGCAGAGCTGGTGAGAGGAACATTTGCAAGAAAGTACCTTTCCTTTCTTCCCAGACCAGCAGCCATAGATAGCCCTAGCTGATCAGTACAGACAGCAGAAACACTGAATTTATATTCTGCATTTGAGGCTAGCAAGCCTTGGGACAGAATGACTCTGATATTCGACACAATTTCTGAAAACCAGAATGCACAAGAAACTGTTCATAGATAAGGTTGTGACTTTTTGCCTGTATCTGTCTGATGATCAAGATTAGAGACCTGGGAGAAGGTGAACTTGGGGGCTGGGAGAGGCCAGGGAGGCTAACAGGAAGAATGATCCAACATCGAGAGCTGGGAGAAGGTAGGGTTTGCTTTTGATAGGCTTGGCATTCCATGACAGGTTGGAAGCCTACTTTTCTCTTGAGTTCTTAATTTCTGATGTTGGAGCTAAAACATGGTTGGACTAAGTTGTCAGAAGACTGGGTATTTTTGAAGCTTGTAGTCCGCTACAACTCTGAGGAGACACAGTTCTACCCAAAGCTTCTCTCTTTAGTCTGAGGATGTAGAAGAGTGATAGCTTTCACTTCTGGCAGCTGGCATGTGTGAAAGCAGCCTACCCTATTAAACACAATGCTGTTAAGCTGTTAAATAAAGCTGCTTCTTCATTTAACAGTTTCCTTTTCAATACCTGCAACATAGAGATAGAGAAACCAAAAGCAACATTCAGAAGGCCTGGCTTTCCAACAGAAGATTTTCAAATGATAATTGTGCTTCATCTAGCTGCCTGTTTTTATAAGCATCAGATAAAGGCCCACAAGACTCTCATGTTTCAGTAGCTTAGTTGTTGCTTGTCAGATTCTAAACTGTAAAAGATCCTGATCTTTCAGTACCCAAACCAATCCTTGCTTGAATGATGTCTTCAAAAGCCAGAGCTCTTTTAGTGGCTTGCTAAATGATGGCCCTTTGGGCCTGCACTGCAGGCTTGAAGAAAGCTCAAGTGGGTTTCAGAAATGGGTTCTACACATTACCACATTTGCCTTTTCCAAGCACTTTTCGACTCTTAACCCATGCTTGGGAGCTGTCAACATTTTTATGAAACCATCTAGGCATGAAGGCAATATTTAAAGTTAATATTTGCCAGTGAATTTGTGGATCAAAATAAAACATCATAATACCTATACTTTTTTTGGACAGAGTTTCCTGTGTAGCCCAGGCTGGGTTCAAACTTGCAACAGTCCTCCTGTGTCAGCCTCTCAAGTGCTGAAACTGCAGGTATGAGCCACCATGCTTGATTTCATCTATCTATTCCTAATGAAAAAGAGCAAAGGTTGAGGTTTATTTTTAGAAAGTGAAGACAGTGTTGTCCCTTTAACTGTCATTCATATACCAGAGGACACATTCCATTTCTATAAATTATGCTAATTTAAAAAAAGAAAACAAATTACTTCCTGATTGAATCCTATTCTCATTCTCATTTTTAAAAAAAGAATATATTCTTGAATTGTCTTCTCAACACTTACAGGAGTAAAGTTGGTGTGTACATTCATTCATCAATAGATGTTTGAATGTACCTTTGGATATCAGTTTTGGATAAATACATTTAGAGACAGGTTAAAAGATAGTTAGGTCAGGTGTGGTAGTTCATGTCTTTAATCTCAGCACTCTGGAGACAGACAGGCAGATATTTGAATTATAAGCCAGCTTGGTCTATGTGAGTTTCAGCCCAGCTACATAGTGAGACCCTGTCTCAAAAACAAACAGACAAACAAAACCAATTTGAGCACATGATTTATTTTTATTTTGGTGGTGCTTGGGATTGAACTCAGGGTCTTATGCTTGTTAGGCATATACTCTACCATTGAGATACACCTCAACCCTTTTAGGCTCTTTAAACTAGAAAACTAGAGCAGGGCTGGCTGTTTTCTTTTCCACAATGAGTTGAGGCTAATTAGGGTGCCAGCTCTGCAGCTGAGTAGACTGTATGGTCTCTGCTGTGTCTAGACTTTGGACAATAGCTTGAAGGACACATATGCAATTTAAAGATGATTTAAAGTTATACCAGGTGGGGCTCATATCTATAAGATTGCCATGAATTGGAGAACAGCCTACACTACTGAATGAGATTCTGTCTCAAAAAACCAAAAACAAAATATCCAAGTCAGTGCTTGAGGGGATGAGCTTGAATCTGGAAGCAAACTGCTGATTTTCTAAGGTGAAGTGCTTTTTCATCAGGATCAGTAGTGCTGCACGCCTTTAATTCCAGTGCTGGTCTATATAGAGAGTTCCGGGGCTATACAAGAAAGTCTGTCTCAAACAAGCAGGCAACAAACAAAAACAAAACAAACAAAACCCCAAAAGATCAGTTCTTTCAGATGGAAATAATCAAAAACAAAACAGGAAAGCCCTTTGGTTGGGAATGGACAATGCTTCTTGGAACTCCTGGTTGCAGTTCTAGATTGAAAAGGTAGAGGCTACCCTCCTTTCTTGATTTCTGTTGGGATTGCGTAGTATGCTCTGGCGTGATACTGAAAGGGAGACAAAGGTGAGACTGAACCAGCCAGCTCCAGGTAGGTATGTGGAGCTTGGGACTGACTCAGTTTATTTAATTTGGAAATGGAGATCGAGGTGGTGGTGAGCTAGCCTATTCCCTCACCCTCTTCATATGCTGTTGGGAAATTTACCTAAATTGAGCAACTGTCTTTCCTGAATCAAATGAACAGTGTGGTATAAACACATACAGAACACCATGTTCCTTTCCTTTTTTTTTTTTTTTAGCTTTTCCTTATTGTGATAACATCTTATTACGTATCTCAGGCTGACCTCAAACTCATGACCATTTTTCCTCAGCTTCCCAAATGCTGGGCTTATTTACAGACATGTACTACCATGTCATGCCTGGCTTCATGTTCTTTCTTGAAAATTCTAATGTGAGTATATATTAAAACAGTCATTTTTATCAAGAGGAAAAAAATATGTTGTATCCTAGTGACTGTTCTATTGCTGTGAATTGATACTGTAACCAAGGCAGTTTATAAAAGAAAGCATGTAATCATTTAATTGGGGGCTTGATTACAGTTTCAGAGGGTGAGTCAATGACCATCATTGCAAGTAGTATTGTGGCAGCAGGCAGGCATGGCACTGCAGCAGTAGCTAAAAACTTACTTTTTCTTTTTTTTTGAGATAGACTCACAATATGTAGCTCTGGCTGTCCTAGCATTCACTATGTAGTAGACAATGTGACTCATACTCAGAGAGATCTGCCTCCCAAGAGCTGAGATTACAGGCATGTGCCATTCACTATGTCTTGCAAGAGCTTACTAGCAGAAGGTGGAGAGACTTGGCCAATAGGCGTTTGAAACCTCAAAGTGCACCGCTAGGGACACACCTTCTCCTTTAAGGTTCCTAATATTTCCTAAGCAGTCCACTCACTGGGGAACAAGCATTCAAATATATGACCTTATTCTTAGACCACCACTCACGAACAGAAGGGAAAAGAGAAACTTATTTAGACATCAAAGAAGTGATCTAAAATGAGGGTAAAAATGGGGCAAAGCAATTTGAAGGATTTTCATTTTTTTCCCCAACAGACTAGACTGAGAAAAAAATAACAAGATAAGGATGTCAAAGCCTATGCTTGCATCTACTTCACAGTGATTTCTCCCTAAAGACGGATCTTGTTCGAATTGAAACCTTTTTTTTTTTTTTTTAAAAAAGGAAAACGCAGTTGGGGCATACTTGCAAAGGAAGGAAGCATTTGAAACAATGAAACAATGAGTTACTTTTTCTTTCTTGTCTGAAGCCAGGAACTCTATTTGAAATGGTGCCAGAGTTAATCGGGCTTATCCTCTTGACAGAAACTCATAAATTAGGCCAATTTTGATAGGGCTCTAAGCAACTTGTAGTCTGTGGAAGATCAGTATTTTTTTTTAAAAGACAAGAATGAAAGCAGGTGTGGTAGCACATGCCTTTAATTCCAGCACTGAGGGAGGCAGAGGCAGGCAGATTGTTGTGAGTTCCAGGCCAGCCAAGACTGCACAGAGAAACCCTATCTCAAACAATAACAAAAAGAAAAGAAAAAGGCAAGGATAAAAGGAACCTCTAAGGACAGCATCCCAGACCTGTTCAGAAAGCAAAAGGAAACCAGGCAGTGGTTGTGTACATCTTTAATCTCAGCAGAGGTAGAGGCAGTTGGATCTCAGAGTTGGAGGCCAGTCTGGTCTACAGAGTGATTTCTAGGACAGCTAGGGCTACACAGGGAAACTTTGTCTGGAAAAACAAAAAAATAAAACAAAACAAAGCAAAAAAAAAATCCCACAAAACAACAAACAAACAAACAAAAACCCTAGAAAGCAAAAGGAGATAAACAAATAAGAACATTCCAACCTGGGTAAGTGATAAAGATCTGCTTTCTGTCTGCCTTTGTTTCCAGAAGAATGGTTACTCTTGGCTATATGTTTGCGGAAATCAAGAGGCTAGAAAGGGTGTCCCTAGCCCAAAGTCACTTGAGCTGTGGACTTTGCAACAATTCCAGGTAGATCTATCATTTTTGTAAACAGATCTCTCTCTCTTTTTTCCTCCATGAAATTCCAGTTAAAAACCAGACTGACTTATTCTTTTTTTTTTTTTTTTGGTGGCTTTTTTGAGACAGGGTTTCTCTGTGTAGCCTTAGCCAAGGCTGGAACTGGGCTTGAACTCAGAGATATTCCTTCCTTTGCCTCCACCGCCTTGGCTCAGACTGATATCTTAGGGTGGTATATTTTCTGTTTTTTAAAGGAGCTCATGCTTGGGCTCATTGTTTTAAGACATTAAAAAAAATTACATTTCCTCTATAATGTGTGTGTGCCTGGGTGCACATGTTGAAGTTGAAGGACAACCTATAGGAATTAGTTCTTTCTTTTTATTGTGTGGCTCTGTGATTGAACTCAGGTTGACAGGCATGGTGGCATAGCTGGCTAAGCTATCTTGAGAGCTCAAGGCATTTTCTTTCTTTCTTTCTTTCTTTCTTTCTTTCTTTCTTTCTTTCTTTCTTTCTTTCTTTCTTTCTTTCTTTCTTTCTTTCTTTCTTTCTTTCTTTCTTTCTTTCTTTCTTTCTTTCTTTCTTTCTTTCTTTCTTTCTTTCTTT
>CM053762.1:70115704-70148563 GCA_028658305.1 Pachyuromys duprasi
AGCTCTTGAAGGTAGATGGAGAAGGACGCTAAACCCAGGGAGCGTTCTGCTTATATAGCCAACTGGGTGACCTGTCCGTCTGTAATTGGTGCTCACCATAAATCCTAATTAACATAAGGGCTGCGATTGGGGCACGACACAATCCCCAATTACCATAAGTCTGCGCAGGTGCAGAGACTCAGCAGTCGCAGGCAAGAAGGACCAGGAAGTAGGAAGCCGGCACCATCTTAATGGCGGGAGCGGCTCCCGACACTAGTTCATAAAAGTTTTATCAGTTTTGAAATTAAAAAAATGTGTATGGGTGTTTTTCCTGCAGGTATGTCTGTATACCACATGTATGCAGTACCCATGGAAGCCAGAGGATGTTGGATCCCCTAGAACTAAAGTTAGATATGCTTGTGAGCTATCATGTAGTGCTGGGGACTGAACCCTGTTCCCCTAGAAGAACAGCCAGTACTGTTTTTGTTTTGTTTTTTGAGACTTCCTTGTGCACTTGCCTCACTTCTACTCATTAATGTCATCTGATAAGTCTTGACTTCTATTGTCTTTTTATCTTATACTTTTTTGTGTGTGCAAAATGGGCACAGTTTCTGTTAGATAGGCATAAGACTCCTAGAGATAATATTTTTTTTCAGTTCCTTCTTTTTATTAACTCATAGACAACTATTTTTCTTCTGGTTTGTTGAAGCAGTAAGTCAGACAACACTTGCCACAGTAATGTCTGTCAAAGTGGCTAGCCATGAAAACTTCAGCACCACATTCATCAAAAGGACACTCTCGACGAAGCTGACTGATTTTGCCATTTTCATCCACCTTATACTATTTCAGAACAGCTAACTTAACCTTCTTCTTCTTACGCTTATTCTTCTTGGGAGTGGTGTAAGACTTCTTCCTTTTCTTAGCACCACTACGGAGTCTCAACACAAGATGAAGGGTGGACTCCTTTTGAATGTTGTAGTCAGACAAAGTACGGCCATCTTCCAGCTGCTTTCCAGCAGAGATCAGTCTGCTGATCAGGAGGAATTCCTTCCTTATCCTGGATCTTGGCCTTTTCATTTTCTATAGTGTCCAAGGGTTTAACCTCGAGTGTGATGGTCTTCCCTGTAAGGGTCTTCACAAAAATCTGCATTTGGGTGGAGGCTCCACCGCAGATGGTGGATCAGAAAGGAAGAGCCGCGCAGGCCCGAGATATTATTTTTAATAGTGTGCACCCTGAGGACAGCCTCAAGTGTCATTCCTCAGGCACCATCTACCTTTTTTCTTTTAATAAATTTGTTTTAGTTAAATTATATCATTTCTTCCTTTTCCTTTCCTCCTTCTAACCCATGCTGTATCTTCCTGCTCTAGCCTCTCCCATGTTCCCTCCAACAATCTTTCATATTCATAGCCTCTTTTTCTGTGACCATTATGGGTGTGTATAGATTCACAATTATATAAATTCAGCCTGCTGAGTCCATTTAGTGTTGCTTGTATTTATGTGATTTCAGAGCTGACCACTTGGTATTGAATAACTAATTGGGGTAGCCATCCCTGGTGAAGACTAGTTTTTTCTATCTCAGTAGTAGCTGTGGAACATCTTGAGATTTCCCCCATCCATGTCACCATGTCTATTGGTGCTGTCTTCGTTCGGGTGTTTTTTTTCCCCCCTGTGTGTGTCTGTGTGAAGGTGTCATATCCCTTAGAACTGGAGTTACAGACAGATGGGAGCTGCCATGTGAGTGCTGAGAATTGAAGCTAGGTCCTCTGGAAGTGCAGCACACTGCTCATGCTCTTAACCACTGAGCCACCTCTCTACCCCTCTTTGTTTGGGTCTTACGAGCCATATTGTTGTGGTGTCATGCATAGCATCCCTGTCATTTCTAGTAGACAAGATCTCATAGCAGACTTCCCATTCCTTTGCCTTTTATAGTCTTTCTGCTTCCTCCATTTCAATGCTTCCAGGGCCTGGTGTGTGTCATCCACCTGCTGTTTGTTTTTTATTGAGAATTTCATATATGAATGTAATTCATTTTGATCAAATCCATTCTTCTTTCCATCCTTTCCCGTTCCTTTTTTATCCCCAAACCCTACTATTACTTCCCCACTTTGCATTTTCTTTTTCAAAAAAGCATATGCAATGCTACATGTAAATACCTGAGTGTAGGACAATCTTCTAGAATATGGGCTGTATCCTTTAAGAAAACCAACTCTTCTTTCCCTAGCAGAGATAATGTCTCACTGGTTTGGAACTCATTAAGTAGGCGATGCTAACTGCCTATCAAGTCTCAAGATCTGCCTTTCCACTTCAGTATATTTTCCAGCCTTGAAAATGTCATTTCTGTGGTCACTGATTTTGCTTCTCCAACATGAACAATACACCTAAGCCCCATATGGATGCTTAGAGGCAAGGTATAGGGGTGGAAAGGGACACCAGGTATCGCCTCAGACTTCAAGCCATAAGAAGTGGCTTCCTTCAAGGATGAGCCACAGCGGCCTTGGGAGTTTGAACTCCAGGTGTGCAGTGTTTAGGGAGGTAGGAAGTGAGACCAAAGAGGGCCTTCCCATAAATTGTGTCCTGCCCTTCCAAAATGTATTATGGCAATGCGAGTTGGGGGGAGTGCTGTACTGGTCCTTACTAGAAAACCTTCACATCTGTCTGTGAGGAGCAGTGCCAGCTGGTTAGCATATAAGTAGAGCTTTGTCTCTTGAATTTCCTGTTGCTGTTTACAGTCTCTATGGGTCTTAGAGAGCTCGGACAGGAAAAGAGGGGGTTTTGCTATGTGTACACGAAGGCCTGGCTTTAGGCTCTGGATTTCTAGGCCCAGACACGGCTTCCTGGGCCAAAGCAGAGGACATGTTCCAAGATTTCTGCGGGGGAGCATCAGATTTTTGGGGTTTACTGGGCAGAGGAGAGAGAATAAGAATGAGGGGAGCCTGGCCCTGAAAATCTCAATTAAACTTTGGACTAGCTCATCTCGGGAAGTGGTATCATTTCCTCTGGAGGTTTAAAATAAACAGACTGGGGTGTGGCCTGCCTGGTGCTGGAGTAGATCCTGTATCCCCAGCCTTCTTTGTTGTGATATTAGACACTCCACTCCTCATCCATCTGTGTTGTAGTAAATTAAAAAAAGGTTTTGGGTTATATATTCTTTATTATTATCCCTATGATTATCACGGAGGTATTATCTAACCCACTATCACAAATAAGAAGACATAGACACCTGTCAGAATTGGTAATTACCTTATTTACCTTGGGCTGGGCGGGTATTACTACCTACCCAGTCTGAATCACCTCACTATCCATCTCCCAGCCCCCATCCTATGCCATCCTCCTTAATCATCCTATCTTCCATCCATAATCTTATAGATACTTGCTTTTATTCTTCATCTGGGCCTTTTCATGCCATTATTGGAGTCCTTCCCAGCCCCACGTGGTTTCTTCTCCAGCTAACCCATCATGGAGTCCTCCTCCTTCTCTTCCAGTCTGTTTCCTGTGATTCTCATAGCCATGCCTACCATTGGCCACGCCTGTCCTTGACCACGCCCACCCCATTCCGCCTTGCTCAGGTATAGGCTGTTTAATGAGCCAATCAGATATAATAGTTTAGGCAGGTTTACAAAAAGGATAGGTGTAACCAGATCTTTAGCATTACAAGTGTGTGCCTGTGTGTGTGTGTGTGTGTGTCCTACTCCCTTGGTGTTTGGAGCAGGGTTAGGAGACACCTCACAATCTGCAAGACTGCACACTTAAGTATCATTGTCCCCATACAGAAAAGAAACTGACACTTTTGCAACTGCAAGCTGTAGATATACCCTAGACCTGAGAGCCACATACCCCATTTACTGTCGGAGGTTAGCCACATCTGGGCTAGGGGTGACCTCAGAGCAGGTAGGTGGTTTACGACTGCACAAGGATTTATAGGGAGCCTTTTGCTTTTAGAAGAGACTCTGGTTTCCATAGTACATTATGCCATCACCCCATTATGAAAGCTTAGCAGAAAACTTGATTAGGTCGTGGGGAGGCAGTGAAGCTGAGGCATATTGAAAATATTTTTCATTTCAATAGATATGTATAATTATGTTTATTTTATGTAATCTAAATAAATACAGGCAACTTGTAGAACCTCATTCCTACACTCCTTACTGGAAAGAGAGGAAATTTTGTTTTGGAGAAGTTTGTTTTAGGTTTGTTGTTGTTGTTTGAGACAAGGTTTCTCTGTGGAGCCCTGGCTTTCCTGGACTTGTTCTATAGATCAGGTTGGCCTCGAACTCACAGAGACCACCTGCCTTTGCCTCCCAAGTGCTGGGATCAAAGGTGTGCACCAACACACTCAGCTTGTAGAAGTTCATTCTTAAAACAAGTAGAATATAAGAGCTGTCCCTGTTGACAGTGACTGGCAGTCTTGAAGATGTAGAGTCTGAGGCTGATAGCAGCAGATATCCAGGCCACAGGCCCAGAGATGAAGACAGCAGGACCATGGCAGGCCCTCATCTTTGCCTAGGTTCCCCTTGGTCCATTGGTGACTTCCTCTAACTGCAAAGGGGAAGGCTTAGGGACTGAAGAAATTCCTGTATGCAGTACCAATGCCACCTCCTATACAGCAGTTCTCCTTTGGGTATAAAGAACTCAGGTGGCACTTAATCTCAGGATGTAGAAGGACCACAAGGGGAAACAAAGGCCAGCAGTAGCTGAGGTAAGCCATGCTCTGGAAGGGCTTGCTCCCTTGATCCCGGGGATTTTGTTCCTTATAGCTCCCGAGTTCCTTCATGTCTAGGATGTGGGGCCTGTTCCCAGCCTGATCAGCCATGATGTGAGACTTAGTGATAGAGTTCAGCTTGCATTTTTTAAAAAAATTTGAACAGTTCTTTTGGGCAAATATTGGAGGCACATAAGAAGACAGTTACATATATATATAAATTCCATTATGTATCATAAGACATAGAGATTGACAAATGATTAGATCATCCCATATACTTACAGTACACATCTCAGCATGCTAAAAAGTTATATCCTATTTCTTACATTTTAATTGCTGTGTTTTTAAAAAATGTTTCCAAACCAAATATATATTACATACACATACATACCCTCTCCCTTTTATTGTATCAAGGTGTTTGACTATGTTCATTTTCTATCTTGGAAATCTCATTTTCTGTTTTTCTTACTGGAATATCCATTCAGTGTGTTTTTAAACATTAATGTGTTTTCTCTTTACTCTATATTCTAGAGAAAATTAATTTTCCATATATTTATGGTAAGTATAAAGTCTGTTTAATGGTTTAAATAAGCCACGTAGACAATATAGAACAGAATTTAAAATTACATATATAGAATCAGCTTGCATTTTTAAATTAATCTTTTATTTTTATATTAATTACAGTTTATTTACTTTGTATGCCAGCTGTAGCCCCATCCCTCCTCTCCTCCCAATCCTACCCTCCCTCATCTCCTCCCATGCCCTTCTTCAAGTCCACAGATAGGGGAGGTCCTTCTCCCCTTCCATCTGACCCTAGCTTATCTGGTCTCATCCAAACTGGCTGCATTGCCCTCCTCTATGGCTTGGCAAGTCTGCTCTTCGATTCAGGGGAGGCAGGCAAAGAGCTAGCCACTGAGTTCAGGTCAGAGACAGTCCCTGTTCCCCTTACTAGGGTACCCACTTGGATACTGAGCTGCCATGGGCTACATCTGAGCAGTGTTTCTAGGTTATATCCATGAATGGTCCTTGGTTGGAATATCAGTCTCAGAAAAGACCCCTGTGCCCAGTTATTTTGTTCTGTTGCTATGCTTGTAGAGCTCCTGTCCTCTCCAGGTCTCACTATCTCCTCCTTCTTTCCTAAGATTCCCTGCACGCTGCCCAAAGTTTGTTTATGAGTCTCATTATCTGCTTTTATAATTGTATAAATTATAGAGTCTTCCAGAGGCCCTCTGTGGTAGGCTCCTATCTTGTTTCCTGTTTTTTTCAGCTTGCATTTTTAAGTCACCATTTTTTCTTCTTATTATTTACAGTTTATTCAATTTTTATCCCAGTTGTAGCCCTCTCCCTCATCTCTTCATGTTCTCACCCTCCCTCTCTTTTCCTTCCCTATCTCTCTTCCCTAGTTCACTGATAAGTGAAGTCCCCTTCCCCTACTGCCTGACCCTAGCCTATCAGGTCCTATCAGGACTGCCTGGATCCTCTTCCTCTGTGGGCTGGCTAGGTTGCTCCACCAGGGAGAAGTGATCAAGGAGCAGGCAGCCGAGTTCATATCAGAGACATCCCCTGTTCTTCTTCCTAGGGAACCCACATGGAGACTGAACTGTTTATGGGCCACATCTAAGTAGATGGTCTAGGTCCTCTCTATGTATGGTCTATGGTTGATGTATTAGTCCTGCCTGTGCCCTGCTTTTTTTGGCGTTTTTGCTCTCCTTGTGTGGCTCCTGTCTCCTCTGGGTCCTTTTATATCTCCCTTCTTCCATAGACTCCCTGCATCAGCTTTCATTTTTAAACACAGGGCTGTTTTCAGATTTTGCTCCATACTAGCTCCACAGGCTTTTCTGAGTACACATATCATCTTTTTTTGTTTGTTTGTTTTTCAAAACAGGGTGTCTCTGTGGAGCCTTGACTGTCCTGGACTCACTTTATATACCAGGCTGGCCTTGAACTCACAGAGCTCCACCTGCTTTTGCCTTCCTAGTGCTGGGATTACAGGTGTGTGCCACTGTGCCCGGCTGAGAACACATATCTTTTGCCAGGATGCAGCTGGCAGAGCTGTGGCAAGCAGCCTTGTGAGAGTGTTTCATGTAACTTTGAACATGGCACTGCAGCTGGCTCCTTCACTTACCTGATCAATGTGTACTGAGCCTTCTATTGAACACAAGCCTGGGACCAGGAAGGTAAGGGAAATGAGCAGACATATGTGGTATTGACTTGATCATAGAATAGCCCTCCTTGAGGGGGGAGCCTACAAATAGCAGGGTAGAGAGAAACTGTGTCTTCTACTTTCTTAAATTCAGTGCTGGTGTCTACAAATTAAAATAGCTAAAGCAAGGTTAAAGGTGGGAGAGGGAATGGAGGGAGATTTTTATTTAAGTCACATTTAGGCATAGCAGCTAACAAAGAAACTTGAAAGATGTTCCTTAGAATTTGGAGCTTATGTACAATCTTAGGCTAAGTAAATGAAGAGTTTGGGGCTTCTAGGAGGCAAATTAAGAGAAATTAATTAAAGCAAATTAGAAGAAATTCATGGTAGGTAAAGACTGTCTATTAATCCAGAGTCACATTAAGTGTTCAGTGTTGACTGGCTCCTTGTGAAATAGGAAATTGATCTTTACAAATGGATATTCTTGCCTGCTTTTAGGAAGAAGATGGGAAGTTATAGTGCTAATTGCTTTTAGTCCAAGAGTTCTCAGCCAATATAAAAGGTGTGTTCTGGTCTTCCCTGTAACTTACATGCTATTAAAGGAAAAGATGGAGAGACCGAAGATTGAGCACAGAGTAGAAAGTTTCGCTACCCCATGGAGAGTAGATCTGGCAGAGAGGTTGGCTCTGAGGGGTAAAGTTTGGACAGGGGAGAAGTGGAGTAGGTTTGGCATGGCTCTCAGGCACAAACTATGTCCTGTTGACACTGTAAGGCAATAGTATCTCTGAACGTTGGTGCTGCCTGATGATGTGAAGTTTATTAGGTAGCTTGGTCCTGGCTAGCAGGAGGTATTCTGAGTACCAGGACCGGGTAGATAGCAATGCCTACTACACACAAGACAGAGTACTTCTGTATCATGGCACCAAGTGAGGCGATGTTTGGGTTAGCAGACTAGGGGATAAAGTCAGGTTTGTCCCATCTGCCAGGTTTTGTGTCCAGTGAAAAATGAAAGTTATTAAAAACTATAACATAAAAATATAAGAGTAAAATATTTTAAAAATATTAAAACAAAATTAAAAAAATAAATATTTATTTAAAAAAATTACATGAACTTTTAGATACAAGAAAAGACCATTAAAAATTATTTTGCATGCTGGGCAGTGGTGATACATGCCATTAATTAGGAGGCAGAGGCAGGTGGAAATCTGTGAGTTCAAGGCCAGCCTGTTTACAGAGCAAGTTCTAGGACAGCCAGGGCTACACAGAGAAATTCTATCTCAAAAACCAATCAACCAAACAAACAGAAATTTCTGTCATGGTGTGTTGCTTAGATGTCCTTTGGAAGTATACAGTAGAACCCAAACTTAATTAGCTTAAACAAAGATGAGAATTTGTGGACTTGTATCTGAGAATCTAGTTCGTTCGTAGATTTTTGCATCTAAGAATCCAGACAACTTCTAACCCCATCTCTAAGCCAAAGTTAATTCTTGGTTGGGTCAGGGGTCAAGTAACATCTAGCTGAGAGATTCCAAGGCACTTTAAGGGTTTTCTTCTGAGGAGTTTTTAATGGCATCCCATCACTTGCCTGCCCCTGGCTGGAATTTGAGAAAGAGAAAAATAGTTGGGGTCACATGGAATTGACGTGATTGAAACAAGGGATGATTGAGAGTCACAAAGAATTGCCTTTGTCTGTCTCATTATAAAAGAATGAGGGGGCAGCCAGGTGATAGTGGCAGCACACTTCTTTAACCCAGCACTTGGGAAGCAGAGGCAGGTGGATTTCTTGAGTTTGAAACTAGCCTGCTTTACAGAGTGAGTTCTAGGATAGCCAGGATTACACAGCTACATAGAGAAACCCTGTTTCAAAAAAGAAAGAAAGGAAGAAAGCAAGCAAAGAAGGAAGGAAGAAGGAAAAGAAGGAAGAAAGGAAAAAAGAAAGAGCAAACAAAAAGAATGAGGTCAACCAGCTGTGGTGGCACATGCCTATAATTCCAACACTCATGGAGGCAGAGGCAGTGAGTGTGAGGCCAGCCTGGTCTACAGAGTGAGTTCTAGGTCAGCCAGGGTTATACACAGAGAAATCATATCTTGAAAAAAACAGACAAACAAAAGAATAACCTGTTATTTTTTTGCCAGCCCTGCTCCTTATCACAATTTTTAAGAGTTCTCTTTGATGACTTCCTGTTTAGGCTGTTACTTTTTTGGAGTGGGTGGTGGTGGTGGTGAGATGGGTGTAGGGGTTATCACAGAAGCCTTCTCTGACTTTCTCTACTGTGAATCTGCAATCACTGATACAACAGCAGAAGTAGCTTTCTTGCCCTTTACAGTCAGTGGGAGCATGGTTCATGGACTTTCATGTGGTTTCTAGTAACAGCATGGATCACAGACATCCATATGGCCTCTGGCATCAGCATGTGCCATGGACCTCAACGTGGTCTCTGGTGGCAGCTCCAACTATGGACATTAACATGGTCCTTTGTTGCAGCAAGAGCCATGAATATAATTATGGCCCTTGGTAGCAGCATAGGCCACAGACATCAACATGGCCTCCTGGGCACAGGCTACTGGCCATGGTCACATGGCCTCTGTTGGCAATACAGACCACAGAGCTCATCATGGCCTCCAGCAGCAGCCCAGACCACACAGACATCAGTATAGCCCACTGGCTGCAACAGGACCATGAACCCCAACATAGACTGTTTAAAACTACTCTCTATATACATGTGAAATAAACTTTATAACAGGTTATTCTTTTGTTTGTCTGTTTGTTTTTCAGATAGGATTTCTTTGTGTGTATCCCTGGCTGTCTTAGAACTCACTCTGTAGACCAGGCTGGTCTCAAGCTCACAGAGATCCATCTGCCTCTGCCTCCTGAGTTCTAAGGGTGTGCACCATCACCGCCCAGCCCGGTTATCCTTTTGTGGTGAGAAATATCTAGAAATCATAGTGGACCCAGCAGAAAAGTGAGAGATTAGAGTGGCTGCACTCTCATTAAGAATCTGTAACGGTGTCCATCATGGCATACACATCCAAAAAGGGACATCAGAGACCACAGAGAGACAGCCTGATCCAACCTTGGCCAGGAGAGATTTTTGTCTTGCCAGTTTGGGCAGTGGCTGCAGTTGGGTAGCTGACTTATTAGTGTGGCACACTTAAGTGAGGTTTAAAGCTTTCTTCTGCACTCTACTGACTGGGGATTGAAGCCACTTCCTGTTTGGTCCACAGAAGGCCTTCACAGATCTTATGGTAGAGTTTGGAGAGTTCCCTGGGAAGGGCTGCATTTTAGCACCATTAGATTCTGCCTCTCTGTTAGCTCCTATTGCCTTTGGCCCAGAGAACTTGGCCAGGGGTGCTGACCAAGAACCACTAGCTGCCTGTTAAGATCAGAATGTAGACTTATCTTTCACCTCAAGTCAGATCTGGGTCCTGGTCTTGCCTCTGTGTGTGTGACCTCAGGTATCATCTAGCTTGTTTTCTGAGACAGTCTCTTGTGGGGCAGGGGAGCTGTGCAACATGGGAAACTGGCCTGGAGCAAGAATAAGGTTGAGGTGTGTCCAAACTCTGAAAATCTCATCTTGAGATGGGAAGGAGTAGGACTGTTCCCTCCCTGTTCTAGGCCTACGTGTCCTGGCATATGTAGCCTTATTATCCTCACTTCCTGAGGTGGTCACATACCCTGGTGGCCAGATTACAGGTTAAACTTCCTCTCTCATGTCCAGCAAGTACCTGGAATTCCTCTTCATGAAAACAAAGCATTCCCAGCACCTTGGCCAATGATGTACACTTACCCTGAAAGCTTCTACCCACTTCCCAAAGGTATAAATCCCCCCCCCCCAACCAATTGAATGAGATATCTCTCTGAAGCTGTCTTTCCAGGCATCTGTATCTCCATCCCCTGGCAATTCCTGCCTTGCTTCCCCTCCCAGGATCCACTGGCAGTCTCTTGCTATCATGGGCTCATTGTTTAGGCTAAGCTTGCTGGTGAGCCAGCCCCAGATCCACTAGTTTCTGCCTTCTCAGCACTGAGATTACAAGCATGTATCTCCATGCCTGGATTTTTAGGTGAGTTATGATAATCAGACTCGGGTTCTTCTGCTTGCAACCAGAAAAGAATAACCTGTTATAAGATTTATTTTTATATGTATATACAGAGAGAGTAGTTAAACAGTAATATCCATCCTCCTAAATGTGGCTTATAGTGTGAAATTTTTATAACTAGATAAACGTTGCATCTTCTGCAGCTGTGATTATATGTAGTATATAAAATTAATATTTATTTATTATATATAGTGTTCTGCCTGCATGTATGCCTGCATACCGGAAGAGAACAAAAAATACCATTCTAAATGGTTGTGAGCTACCATGTGGTTCCTGGGAATTGAACTTAGGACCTCTGGAAGAGCAGCCAGTGCTCTTAACCTCTGAGCTATCTCTCCAGCCCAATTAGGTATATATTGAGGCACCCTGAAGCTTGGGGATCTATGTGACCATCCTAAGTCATCCAACTCCAGGCCCAAGAAGGGTGGAAACTCTGAGAACATTCCATTTAAATAAGATGTGTTTAATAAGAGCAATGGAAAATGGCAAACCTGGTCAGCTTGGGGAGAAGGAATGTACTTTTCTTACAAAACAAACAAACAAAAAAATGACTGTGTGAATCTTCCAACATACAAAGAACCTGAAGGCTGGATTTAAAAACTAGCAATGAGGGAAATCTCATTTCCACAGGGATGTCTTTCCCCCCAGCGATGCTTGTGCCTGTGGGACAAACCACAGTAACTTCCAAAATGAGAGTTTATGTAGTGGAGATGGTTTTGCCTGAACTATTAAACCACAGATGAAAACTTGGCTGTGTTTAGGACTAATAACCTTGTTTTGAGGGTTGATGGTGTCTCCAGAAAGCTGGATTTCACGTAGAGCAATTAAAATTTACTGAAGATAGTAGAAGAAAGTTCTAGCTGTGCTCATTTCTTGTTATACTGGCTCTGTTTGTTTTTTCCCCCTGGAAGAATGTCTTTTTCCTGTGTAATTAATTGTAACCAGCTTTTGTTCATATTGGGGTATGTGCAAAAGGGCTCCGAGTGCTTCAAATATATTCCTAAATTTGGTTTTATGGCCAGAAACACTATGTTTTCTTTCTTACTATGCAAGAAAGAAGGATGCATTTGAGATAGGAAAAGCATGATTGTGAGGATTACATCCAAGCACACATGCAGGCGCCTCTGTCCTTTGGGGCTGCTGAAGTTTGTGCCTTGTAGGCCTTTTTCTAAATTTTGAGTGTTTTATTATATGTGGGAACATGTGTATAAGTATTATGTACATATATACGTAATTAGTGTTCATGCATGCATGGCATGCAGTACTAGGTATGGAACTGGAGCCTCAGACATGTTAGGAAGGTCCTCTTTTTCTAAGCAAGGTCCTAGGTCCTTCCTATATTTTTAAAAACATAAAAAGGTTTCTGATGTGTGTATTGATCACAGTCTTGCCTTTTTAACTTAAATGTGAGGAGCTCCATCATATCTACCTGTGTGTGCATGTCTTTTAATGTTGCATAGCATTCATAATATGGATTCTACTCATAATTGATTAAACCATTTCCTTCTTTCCTGTTTTCTCCTCTGCCCCATGCTCTTTTTTCTTCATTCTTTCACTAGAGATCAAACCCAGGGCTTGTCACATGCTAGTTGGGGGTTCTACTATCATATGACATTGATATCTCTATGACTATAATACTTGTATTTTTCCACTTTACTCTATCACTTTATTCATTTATTTATTTACACTTTTAAAATTGAAAGTAGATTCTTTTTCATACTGTATATCCTGTTTATAGTTTCTTCTCCTCTACTTCCAGTTCCTTCCCTCCTTTCCCCTCCTTTGGATCCCTCCTCTGGATCTTTTCCCTTTCTGTTCCTCATTAGAAAAGACAGGCTTCTAAGATGCCATAGCCAAACATCACAAAATAATAAGTCGAAGCAAAAACTATCATATTGAAGCAAAGACTATCACATGGTTACTCAACAGGAGGAAAAGAGTCCCAAAACCAGGCACATGAGTACTAGGTATGGAACTGGAGCCTCAGACATGTTAGGAAGGTCCTCTTTTTCTAAGCAAGGTCCTAGGTCCTTGCTAGATCCATTCATTCTCACCAGTCAAGAGTCCCATGAAAATATTAAGCTAATGGCTGTTCTATATAGAGAGGATCTGGTGCAGAACCATGTAGGCCTTGTGCTTGCTGCTTCAATCTCTGAACTTAATGCACCTTGCTTAGTTGATTCAGAGGGCCTGTTCTCCTGGTGTCCTCCTTCCATTTCTTCTGGCTCTTATATTCTTTCTGCCTCCTCTTCTGAGGGATTCCCTGAACTCTGAGGGAAAGGATTTGATGTAGCCCTCCAATTTAGACTCTCTGCATAATGGCTGGCTATGGGTCTCTGTATCTGTTCCCATCTGCTGCCAGGGGAAAGCCTCTCTGATGATGTCTTGGATAAGGCACTGATCTATGAGTGTAGCAGAATATCATTAGAAATCATCTTGTTGATTTTTTTTATTTTGTCTTTGTTTTGTTTTGTTTTGTTTTTTGAGACAGGATTTCTATGTAGCTCTGGCTGTCCTAGAACTCACTCTGTAGACCAGGCTGGCCCTAAACTCAACGAGATCCACCTCCTGAGTACTCTGCCTCCTGAGTGCTGGGATTAAAGTGTACACCACCACCACCTGGTGATTTATTTTATTTTAATTTTTTTTTATTTTAAAGACCAATAGTGTTTGGTTTTACCCTAGATCTCTGGGCTATCTAGTCTCTGGTCCTTGGTTACCCAAGCAGTGTTGGTTGTGAATTCGCTCTTGTGGAGTGGGCCTTAAGTCAAATCAGACATTGGTTAGCCACAAGTTCTGTGCCACCATTGCACTAACATGTTATACAGGCAGGACAGATTATAGGTCAAAGGTTTTGGCGTCCATGTTTCTCTCTCAGTAGTCCGCAGAGTATCTTCCTGTAACAGAGAGATTGGAACACAGATAGAGAGCTCCATATAGGTACCAGCTCGACTTCTCCATGTTCCATGAGTGTGTGGGTGTTGTCCTCAGCAATGGGGACCCACTCTCAATTTGCAGAGAACATTCTTTTGTCTTAGCAACAGCCTGGATTGGTTGTAGGTATAAAAGTAACTTTTATTCGCCTGATGGAATTGTCATTCCTGAGACTTACTGCCTCCATCTGCTAACCTAACCTAGGCCTTGGAAGCTTCTCGCCTCTGTACAATCTAATCTAGGCCTCTTCAGCCTCTGAGACTTACTATTGAATAAGATCACCCTTTCAGCTCTTTCTGAACTCTGGCTGGCTGGTTCAGTTCAGCTGGTCTAGCTCAAACTCCTTTCCTAGGTGACTGATTCAAAACTGGCTTCTCTCAGCTTCTTACTGAATTGCTCTTCTTGGTCTCAAACTAACTCTAACAATCTGTTCTAATCTCCTGGCTCATTCTCATTCTCAGGCTTGTTCTGTCTTTACCTGTGTTTAGCTTGTTCACTCTTCAACCTGTCTCTGTAAAACTGTCCCAGTAAAACTGCCCCTGAATTCCATGAACTGAACTGCCATGAACTCAACTCCACTGTACTGCCTCTCAATTCACTGACTTAACTGAACTGCCTGCACAACATTGACTAGAACTCTAAGATCTTCATGCCTCTGTTTGCTGGTCTCTTGAGTGCTGGGGTTAAAGGTATGTATCACTACCTGGATCCAAGCTTTTCTTTACTTGAAACTTGCTCTATTTTACCAGACTGGCCTTGAACTCAGAGATCTGCTTGCCTCTGACTCTTGGGATTAAAGGCATGCCTGTTTGCCAGTATCACACAGACCTAGAAGGTGTTTGGATATGATCTCTTGCTAGAGCAACCATGTTCTAAATTAAAATTCCTTTATGCGTGGGACCCCCTTGACCATCAACTCGGTTGACTACAACCTAGTCCCACTAATGAAAACCTTACTTAGCTACAAGTGATGGCCAGTTGAAACTCCATATCCCCCGATTCCAGGAAGTTTCCATTGTACTAGGTTTACCGCACCACACCACAAGTGCTACCCCAATTCCAGCCTTCTCCCCACACCTTCTCCCTTCACCCCATCTTACCCTCCTCAGCTGATCCCCTGCTCCCAGTCCACCCATAAAATTTGTCCTATTTCCCCTCTAGTGGAGATCCTTGTGTTCTTCCTAGACTCCTTCTCTTTACCTAATCTCTTTAATTAATTAATGGCTACTATCACTTATAAGTGAATATATACCATATTTATTTTTCTGGGTCTGGTGTTACCTCATTTGGGTTAATTTTTTTTCTTTTGTTTTTGATTTTTGGAGGCAGGGTTTCTCTGTGTAGCCTTGATTGTCCTGGACTCACTTTGTAGACCAGGCTAGCCTTGAATTCACAGAAATCTGCCTGCCTCTGCCTTCCGAGTGCTGGGATTACAGGTGTGTGCCACCACCACCTGGCCAGGATGATGTTTTCTATGTGACCATAATGACTTGACAACTTACGTTGGCTCATAGTTTTCAGAGGGTTTAAGTCCATCATGTTGGAATGGGCGTGTTAGATAGAGTGTATGGAGGTAGGAGTACCTGGAGAATGGAGAAGTCTTTTCAGCTCACCATGAACCATGAACTAGAAATGAATATAGTGGAGAAATGGGACCTGGTATAAGCTTAGAAGATCCATTGTTAGTGACCTACCAGCTATCCCCCACCACCTAAAGGTTCCACACTCAACCACAATAGTGCCAGCCACTGCAGGACAACCATTTAAATCGTAAGCTGTGTTGGGCATTTCAGATTCAAACCATCACTGAGTCACATCCCTAGCTATATTTATTGATAGTCTCTTATTCTTTTGCTATTAGATGAAGTAATGATAACGAGAAATGGTACGTGCACCAAAGCTTGGACTGTCTGGCTTTGAAGAAGGACTTTCAGGGAATGATCTAAGCAGTGTTTGGCACACTAGCCCTTCTGGCCAGGTCCAGTCTCCTCATGTTTTTGTATGCTCTGCAAGTTGAGAATGATTTATTGATTTTTAAATGGTTTGTAACAACAGAAAAACCAATTAAAGATAAACTGTTTTCTATGCACAACATTCAAAACTCAGCATCATGAGTACAGTTTGTTGGGACAGAGCCGCATTTACTTGTTGATATATTGTCTGTGAGTTACAGAAGCAGGGTTGAGTGGTCAGTATAGAGACCACATGGCAAACTTATACCATGTGCTCTATTGCAGAAAAGATTTGCTGGCTCCTGACTTAGGACAAGTTAGTACTTGTAATTTAGTGTTAACTGTCAACTTGACAGAGTCCAGAATCACCTGAGAGATGGGCCTCTGGGTATACCTGTGGAGGATTGTCTTAGCTGCAGTTGCCTGCCACCAATACCCAGAAGCAGTACTGCTGGTGAAGGGCGTGTTGGTAGATTTTGCAGACCCCCAGTCCACAGATCTGTTTCAGAGATGGAACTGGACCTTTATCTGACTCTTTAGGGCCATAGTTCCTTTCAGAACCTCATTCCCAGACCTTGAGTGCATTTCCTGACAGTACTTTCCTCTAGCCAGAATTTGCCTCTCTTTTCTCTGAGAGAAGATCTCTGCTTAGCCCCTACAATCTTAAAAACATTTACAGATGAGGAAACTGAGGGGTTCAGAGTAAGTGAGCTCAATAGAGGTCTGAAAGCTAAGCCTAAAAGCTTAGTGTGGAGGGGAGCTATGATGCTTTCTACTCCACCCACCCTGTTTCCAGAAAGGTTGAAGGAGGTGTCAGACATGCTACATTTTCCATCTGCATAGTTTCCAAATCAGCATCTTGATAACTGGGTCATAGCCACTTGAAAAAGCAAAAATGAATGTCAGAGGGTGTGGCTTAGTGCTTTTCCCTGGTTCTGAGGCAAGAAGATTTGGGGTGGTTCATATTGCTGTGTTTTCTCGATCCCCTGTGTCATACATAGTCTGTGCTGTTCAGTCATGCTGAGAATGATGCTGTTCTAATAGATAACGCTTCTTGCGGGAAAGGCTATTCTTAGGTTTGTCTCTGTGCCCTGTTTTGGGACTTTTCAACAGCTCTTCTCATGCTCCAATGGCATGCAGGCAAAACAAATTTCCCCCACATTCCTGACCTTGGGCAGGAGGGGAAAATGTTTCTGGGTTTGTGTGTACTTTCAAAGAATGTTTGCATTCTTTCTTCCTCTTTGTCTTTCTTTTTTTTTTTTTCCATGATGATATTAAGAAAACAAGAAGTTACTTGCCCTGTCTGTTTTAAAATTTGAACTCTTAATTTGCATAGACAGTAGTTCTCTGTGAGGAAAGTAAAACATTTGACAGAATTTCCTGGAGGAACAATGTATTATGATTCCCTGATTAAAACCACATTAAAACAAAAAGCAGACTATATCCTGCACACCGAAGGCTAATGCCTTATTTAACCATATTTTGAGGGCAGCCTGAGCTGTGTGTTGACATCCCAGACATTCTGGGTTCCCTCAGTTATTAAGGACATCTTGTCAGCCTAAGCCTGTTTGTATTCTTATCTATTTCCCAAATGGTGCATCTTTTCTTTTACAGACCAGCCACTAAGTCACCATAAGGGGAAAAGCTAGCATTTCATCAGTTCTTAAGTATTTATCTGCAGTTGTAATTGTTATACTACCATGCTAATTTCTTGTTATCCTACAGACTGATGAAAGGTGTCTCAGGAAATAAATAAAAGAAAAAAAACCTTTCAGAAGATAAAAAGTGTGTGTTAACATTGGCATTGTTGTATTTGGGGTTGTAGAACTCCCTGGTCTTTGAGTTGTAGAGTGTTTATTGACAGCACTGGTCTTACTCACTATATTCCAGGAGCATCCTTTTCATTATTACAATCCAAACTGACTGCAAATGCTGCCAAATGTCCTTTGGAGGCAAAACCACTCAGGGTGGGAGATTTGAATCTCTGGCTTAGATTTTGGTAGGCTCGAATTTGTACCCTGCTATGGCTTGCGCATTTTCTAATCCTCATCTTCCTACAAGTGTTGAGCTATTTGTCTTTTTGTTACCTCACTATTACCATCTTAGTGCTATACCAGGCCATCTGTGCCAGGTGGGCCCTGGTTTGGCAGAATGAAGTGAAGCATATTGTGGGTTTGTGGGTGGGTGAGACAGCCAATGATCTACCAGGCTATGTTGTATGGCAGATATGTAGCTAGCAAGACTGTCCTGGAAGGGCAGGGGAGATTGTTTAGTCAGTAAAGTACTTGCTGCACTAGCATAAAGACCTGAGTTTGGATCTCTAGCATCCATGTAAAGCTTGGCATCATGGATCTGTAACTACAGTGCTGGGAGAAAAGAGACAGGCAGATTCCTGGAGTTAATTGGCCAGCCAGCCTATCCAGTTGATGAGTTTCAGGTTAAATTAAGAGACAGTGTCTCTTAATTTAGCGAGCCATGGAGGAAGGTGCCTACTGTTGATCATTGGCCTCCATATGCATGTGTACATATTTTACTTGCACACACATGAACACATATACACACATATGCATGCATATACACAACCACATAAGCATACCACTAGACTGCTCTAGAGACCACAGCTTGTGAATGGAAAAATTGGGTCAGGGTCTTTGGAGGGTGGCTGGTAGAGCTTGGCTGCCTCTGCTCATGTTCAAGAGATATCAGCAACTGATTGATTTTTGTACTCTGACCCCTTGCTGCCTAGGCCTCCTTTCAGTGAAGCTATTCCACTTTATCCTTTTCCTGATTCAGTCAGAAGTGTCCTAGTAAGAATTAGGAATGTGGACTTGATGCCTTCACTTTTAGTTCCTCGCTCCTGACTTGGAGCATTGGTGAGGGTCAGTCAGTGACTATTGTTTTATGATTGTGGGACCTACAGAGGAAGCTCCAGTAACAGCATTCTTCCCAGAACACATCAGGAGATGGTACCATGGTGGGAGATACGGACTAGGAAACCAGAACAGATTTCTCTGGTTAGTTATTATCTTTTTCTCCTGAGGCTAGGGTACCAAGTATACAGAAGCATAGGAAGCCAAATGGAGGGGGTCTCTAAGGGTTACAACCAGTGTAGATTACAGATACTCCGTCTCTCAAAAGTAGTGTGCCACCTGGCCTTCCCTTCTAAGGACCCTGTGTCACTCCATGGTGGCGTGCTGGCCTGCTGATAAAGGTATGACTTCCTTGGTCATGTGATTCCAATGCCAGCCCTGTGGTGACACAGTGTTTTTTCCTACTCCTAGCACTTTCTGAGCTCAGCTCTTTGGCAGTATTGAGATTATGGTAGCCCTGACAAGAACCCCACAATTCCAAGAGGAAATGTCCATGGCCGGTGTCAGGTTCAGCACCACATCAAGCCACTGATCTTTGCTTTTCCTTGTACAAGATCATTCATACTATCTGGACTTGGCTGTACCTGTGGTAAAAAGGGGCAAGTTTATTTTTCCCTTTTTATTTATTTTAATTTTTATCTTTTTTTTTCTTTATAAGCTGGAAGCTTGGACACATTGATGAAACCGCCCTATTTTTTTGCCCAGTTGATTGAAGCTAGGCTCTAATGAGCCACACATCCCTGCATATTTCCCATGTGAAGCTGTGCCAAGCTGTGCCAGCAGCCCAGGCTGTCCCTGTGTAGTCCATCTTTCACTGTGGCTCTAGGCCAACTAGCCCAGTCCTAACTGAATGATGACAATTTGAGAGAAATGCATCATCTCCCAGAAGCCTCTGGGATTCTTCTGTGGTGAAGAGGGGCTCCCAAATGCTTGGTGTTTGAGTTCCTGGAGGTTCTTTGTCTTGTGCATGTAGGTCCATGTGTGTATGTGGGCATGCTTTTTCATGGGCACAGTAATTTCCAGATACAAACATAGGCCCTTTGTAGGGCTTCCTGGAAAAAGGGGAAAGTTCAGAAAGCTAAGACACCTGAATAGAAAATCTTATGGCTTCATTAATTGGGCAGTGAGTTTTTTTTAATTTGTTTATTATTTATACAGCATTCTGCCTGTACATCAGATCTTACTATAGTTATGAGCCACCATGTGGCTGCTGGGACTTGAACTCAGGACCTTTGGAAGAACAGCAAGTGTTCTTAACCTCTGAGCCATCTCTCCAGCCCTGGGCAGTGAGTTTATTTCAACTTTCTTTAACTCAGACCAAACCATGGTTGGAGACGGTGAACCACATATGGAGCCTGATAAAATGACACTCCTATAATTTTAAGTGACTTGGGGAACTACCTTCACAGTTGGAGGGTCCCAAAGGTCTTTGTGGCCAGTAAGCCCATTGCAAAGGAAGGAGAAACTTAGGGAGCAGGAGACTATGACCCAAAAGGTCATGGTCTTGAGTCATGATGTCCAAGAATGGTTGGCTTAGTTTACCTACCTTTCCTTTGCAGATAGTATATTGTGATGGGTTTGGACAGTTACTTTTTTGTTTGTTTGTTTGTTTTTGAGTTAGAATTTCAGGGAGCTGGGAAAGGCCTTGAACTCTATCTAGCTGAAGATGACTTTGAGCTTCTGATTCTGCTGCCTCTGTCTTAAGAGTGCTGGTTTAAAGGCTTGTGCTACCACACATAGTTTATTGGTTTTTTTTTTTTTTTTGAGATTATAATATAGTTAAAAATTTCCCTTCACTTTCATCCTTCCAAATTCTTCCCTGCTCTCTTTCAAATTCATGGCCTCCTTTTTATGTATTATTGCATGCATATATGTATGTACACATACATTCCTAATATAGCCTTGTTACTTACTTATATGTGGGTTCTCAGGGCTGATCATTTGGCACTGAATAACCAATTGTATTCTTCTCTGGGGAAGACTACTTTTCCTGTGCTCAGCCTTCCTCAGCTGTCTCTAGTTCTTTATGTAGGATTAAGGATTTACAGGCTTTATGGTCAGTTTGGCATGTATGTTGGTGTCATTCTTGTTCAGCTCATATTTGGGCATTCATACTCACCTGGTGAGACTTTGTGGGTATAGCTTCTGATGTTACTAGAAGACACAATCTTATAGCAAACTTTCTGATCCTCTGGCTCTTAACAATCTTTCTTCAGCCTCTCTGCAATTTTTCCTGAGCCTTAGGTGTAGGAATGTATCCACTGGTACTGGGCTCCACAAATCTATATTTTGATTGGTTGTGGTTTCTTTTAATGATCTCTGTCTATTGCAAAGAGTAGTTTCCTTAGTGAGGAGTGAAGACTACACTTATCTGTGGGTATCAGGACAAATGTTTATAGTTTGTTGATAGGGATTTTTCTGGTTTAGTAAATTAGAGGTTTAGATTCTCCTCCAATAACCATGATTTCACTAGCATTGAGTAGGTAGCTAGGTTTGCACTGTCAGGCATGGTTTTCCTCTTGTTGAGTATATCTTAAGTCTGGTTTCTTTCACCCCACACAGAATTTGAGGTTGGCCCATATTGCTGTGCTGGCTCCTTCTGGATTCTGAGTGCTAGTCCACTATTTGTTTATCTTTTTTCCAGTTGAAAGACATTTGGATTGTTTCTTACTTTTTGGTGATTATGAATAAAGCTGTTATAAACATTGCAAACATTTCAACTGGGTAAATACCTAGGAGTGGGATGCTTGGTCTGTTAGTAGGTGGATGTTTAACTTTGGTAGGAACTTTCAAGCCGTTTCTTAAGGAGCTGTGTAGTCAGCATGCCCATCAGTGATATATGAAATATGTCATTTATTATCTTCCTGTTCCCAAAACCAACTTGTATTTGGTTATTTAGTTGCAAGTACACAGATACATTCTGCCTGCCATATATTCTGCCTACTCTATCTGTTTTAGTTTAGGTTTCCCAGATGGGGACTCAGAGACAATAATTTAAATGTACTTGGAGAGCGGACTGAAGAGAGACAGGAAAAGAAAGGTTGCTAGTAAAGGGGGCATAAGCAAGTTTGTTAACCTCCTGGGAACTGAAAAATAACCTCAGAGTCTTCTCTCAACCTTGGGTCCATGGACTTGGGTCTGTAAACCAGCCCCCACTGTTGTTAGCTGAGGCTGCCATGGGCTGTCATTTAACATCCTACCTGTTACACTTATGTAGGGGAGGGATGGCTTTGGCATAGTTGAAGGGTGTTTGCTAGTCTGATTCAGATGTGGCTGGATAGGCCCTCTCCCCAGATACTAGATGGTTCCTTCATCTGCTACTCTCCAAGCTCCCTCTTTTGTTGTGGCTCTGCCCACTGGTGGTACTTTCTTATCATTTTCATTTACTATGTGTCTCATCCCATTCTCCCTCTGCCAGGCAATCAAGCTGTGTCCCATGATTTTCCCAAGGGAGAAATCAGTCATCTGTAGCCACAACAGGCCATTGGGAGCTATGTCATAGAGCTAAGAACAATGATGTCTTAAATGAATCCTTAAAGATGATGGAATTTTCCTGTCCTCCCTAATTGTTAAGGAAGCAACTACTAGGTAGCTATAATTACTAGATACATGGAGTGTGGCACCAAGGAACTGAATTTTGATAGGCTTACTAGCTAGGGAAAGAATTCATAATTATTTAATTTTTTTGAGGCAGTTCCACTCTTGAACTCTAGATCCTCCACCCTACAGCAGGCAATGTATTACCAGGCTTGGGTCAACTTTTCTAACTTAAAGGTTTAATTGCCCTTGGTCAAGGAGGATGTTAAATCTCGTTGGATCAAGCTCAGTCTCTTTTCTTCCTAACTCTACCCAAATATTTAATCTAATGGGTGAATTAATGTGGGTCTTCTCTTCCTTTATGGACATTGTGAGAGAGAAGACATGACAGGAGGGAGATAAGTCAGAGAGAGACTGATAGTATTACTCTCTTAAAAGAGACAGGCTGGTAGAGGCTCTGTAATGCTATTCCAATGAGTTGCTTTCATGCTACCTCCTATGAGCACCTGCATCTTGTTTCTGTGTCAATTCACAGCCTGATTTTCCTGAAGTCCAGCAAGATGACTGCCATAACGTAGGACTCTTTCCCTGTAGAAATGACAGGAACTCAACTCCATCTGGCTTCAGTAAACAAACAACTCTAGGGAATTTGGCTCCTGCTTAGTTTTGGGTGGGGCTGTGATGTCATCTGTTGTCTCTGGTTTCCCCTCTTCCTCTCCCTCTCCTGGCTCTGCTTTTCTGTAGTGTTGGCCTCTTTCCCTCCCACCCTGGAAAAGATGGCCAGCTGTTGTACCTCCTCAAACCTTGACCTTGGACTTCAGCGTCTGGAATTGGGAGCCACAACTTCCTGTTTTTTGAACTCCCTGACTGTGGTGCTTTGTCAGGGCAGTGTTGGTGACTAAGGCAACTGAGAGCTGACTGATAACCACCGTTAGAGTGCCTGGGTTCTACCGAGCTAGAAGTATGAGGCCCCTGGTCTATCTCTAGCAGAAACCTGCAGATACAACTAGGCACAGATCCCAGTCTGGAGCACTGGCCACAAGTCCTCTTTGCTGTTTGTGCTACCTGGAGGCCCTGAGCTGTTTGAGTGTCCCTGTCTAGGACTTAAGTCTAGGATCCTTCCCTCCAGGGCTGAGCTGCTTTGAGGTCCTTTTCTGGGCCCAGCAAGGTGGTCCTTTGTGGCTTTCTTGCCCCTCAGTGAGATTGAGACCACCTGGAGATAGGACAACTACCTACTCCCTCCCCCTCAGGGTTTCTCTGTAACAGCCTGGCTGTCCTAGAACTCTCTTTGTAGACCCAGTGGCCTCGAAGTCTCTCCAACTCAGCAAGAACGGCCTGTTGCTGCCTCCTGAGTGCTGGGATTAAAGGCATGTGCCACTGTGCCCTGCAGAGAGGACAATTCTAATTGTTGTTTTGGGGAAGTTTATTTGAGGGTGTTATGTGGCTCCAAACAGTCTGATTTCTTTCGGGGGGAGTTGAGGATTGAGGCATGTAACTTAGGCTGGCCCCTATGTACTTCGAAGAATGGCCTTGGATTCCTGATTCTCTTGTCTTCATTTCCCAAATGCTGGGATTAGGTGTTTGGTTGTTTTTTTTTTTTTTTTTTTACCCTTTTTTAAAAACAATGCTGGCTGTTTTTTACTGAAGAGTGTCCTTCTAATGCTCAGCCATTTTCCAATGAGCTTTTCCTTCCCTTTCATGACTTGCATGTTTTTCAGGGTGAGGAAGTTAAATAGTAAAAGCAGAGCTGGCCAGGGCAGTGTACTAGATTTCTGGCCTTGCAGCTAGACCAGGAGGCAGGGAAGGTGGAGTCTGAATGGAGTGAGAGAAACCTTTATGGCTGGCTGATGGGGAACCTTCTTGGTTATTCTTCCATATGGTGTAGATGTGCGATGCCATGGTGATGGTGCTGTGGGCTGGGGAGATGTGGCATTGATGCAGTGTATCAGGCTTGAGACTGGGCCCATAGCTACCAGATAAGACAGGCTGCACCCTGGTCTTCTGGCATTTTCTCATGGCCCAGGTGAGGGATTCCTAGGCTTGGTCTAGCAGCCTTCCCCACAGGAGCTGGTTCCATTTTGGCTTTATAGCAAACAGACTGAGCAACTACTAGCTGTGGGCCAGCATGTCTTCCACAAAATTAAGGGATCAGATTATATGACCTCTGGGAATGTTTCAAGGCAATGAGTCGACTGGGGTCCTCACCTGCTCAGCTACCAGTACTTCTTAACCCATTACCCTGCCAGGTCCCAAACCTGAGGTATCATCTGGGGCTTGGAGGTGCATGCCTATAATCCTAGTATTTGGGAGGTGGAGGCAGTAGGAACAGGAGTTCAAGGTCATTTCCAGCTATGTAGTGAGTTGGAGGTTGTCTTAGAGTTTTATTCCTGTGAAGGGACACCAGGACCACAGCAAATCTTATAAAGGAAAACATCATTGTGGGAAGCATGGAGGTATGCAGGCAGACATGGTGCTGGAGAGTAGCTAAGAGTGCTACATCCTGATCAGCAGGCAACAGGAAGCAATAGCTGACTAGGCTTGGCTTGGGCTTTTGAAACCCCAAAGACCACCCCCAGTAACAGACATACAAGAAGGCCACATCTTTTAATAGTGCCACTCCCTATAAGCCTATGGGGGCCATTTCCATTCAAATCACCAGAGGCCTAAGTGGGCTACCAGAGACCCTGCCCCCAAAACAAAATAACAAAACTAACATCAAAACTAAACAACCCTCACCCCAGGTGCTACTTCATAGGAAGTGGCCCTAGGAAGAATTGCAGTCTCTTAGGTCCCAAAGACACTGGGGACAAATGGCTGAAGTGCCGATTCCAGGTTCTGCAAGTACCTCTTAGAGTGTTTTGGCCCCTCTCAACACTTCTCACGCCTTCCTCCCTCCCATCCTAAACCTCTCCAGCCCCTGAGCTTTGCTTATTTTCTCTCATCTTCTGATTCCTATGTAATTCAGCCATTTTGGCCATACACTTTCTTGGTTCTCTTTGCCTTCTTGGTCTTCTTTTGTCTCCCGCTCTCTTCTTTTTCTCTCTTACTTTCACCCTCCTCACATGGCCCAGTCTATTCTGCTGGCTATGTTTATTCTGGACTCTTCTAGATGCCTCTGGCTGTTCTCTCCCTCATATTTATAATAAAACCATTTTCTTCAATCATATTTAAGAGTGGTCATGTCCTCATTTTCATTCACAGCTGACTTGATTTTGCAGACCTGAGGGAGAAGCTAAAATTTCTTCATGGTGCTGATTTTAGTTGAGTGGCTTCTTGGCACCTTGCAAGGTTTTACACCCTTGGTGGTATCTCTCAGTCATTGTTCCTGATAGTCTCACCTTTACACCTGTGCATCTTTTGTCAGCTACATTTGTTCCATCACAGGAGTTTTTTGTGGGAAATTAGGTGACTTGACCCATACTTCCCATTGTTGAGGTGTTAAGGCATGTGGCCTCTTCTCTCACAATTAGAGTGACTTACAGAACAAGAAACAATGGAGGTGTGGCTTCCTTTGGGTGGGAAGAATGGGTGCAGGTGGGTGGCCAGAGCTGTCCCCAGGGAAGTGGTTTTCTGAGAGCCCTTAACAGGTGTGCCAGGATTCCTCAGGTGTGATAGTGATATGTGTGTTCAGTCTTAGCACGAGTTAATGTTCTGGAGACTTCCCATGGACTAATCCTGTTCAGATGGCATTATACTTTAATTCTGGAGATGCTGTCAGGCTGACAGGAACTGCTAGTTCTGCTTTCCAGATCTCTTGCCCAAGTCTGAGTTATTGACTGCCAGCTGCCCTAGGTCAGCCTCCCCTAGGACAACCTCCCGGCTTCTCTGCTTCTGTCATTTATTAGCCTTTGAATTTTTTGAATATGCTCAAAACCCAACTTTTCCTCTGACTTCTCATTTGATTGCTCACTAACCCTGCAGGGGATGACACAAATATCCCTCTTTCAGGGATATGTGTACATTGGCATGCTAATGTCCCAGCTTCTTTATTCTTCCTTCATTCTTCTTACCTGTTCCTTTCTTGTCCAATACTCAGTTCCACATGGCATATTTCCTTAGTTCTTGCTTGCTTGCATCTTCCTCATAATTCCCCAATTCTCAAATAAGCTGGGGTATTCACTGATGGATGGGGCTTACTCCACCCTGTCCACAACCTCCTTTACTGAAGACCTTTAAATGCCAGGTATTTGGATATGTGAATTAGTTGGGCTGGGTCTCTAGGAGATTTCAGCGATTTCAGGACTAGTCTTAAGACTAAGCGTGGCTTAGGTAAAGCAATAGGCCTTTTCCCTCCAGCAGCTCAACGGCAGTGTGATTGTCATCGGCTTTTGTTTTTTATTTTTTAAAGTCTCTTGAGCTCTTAAGAAATCTATGGAAATTACATCTGTGTTTGATGAGTGAACTGCAATGCTGGGTCTCCAGAGGAGTACAACTGTGGAATTTGAACTCTCCCCTACCTCAAAAGAGTCAGGCTGAAGGAGAGGGCGAAATCCCATGAAATGTCACCAGTTAATATTAGTCATAATCTTATCTTTGTTAATAATAATAATAAGACCCACCTACATGGTAGACAGACACTTCCGTAAGCTACGCCATCAGAGTCAGATAGCACAGAGGATCTGGGGAGGCGCCAGGTTGAAGGACGGAGTATTTGCAGGAAACTCCACCCAGCCCACACATGTACAGCTATATCCTTCGTTCCCTTTGTAGCACTGGTCAGCTGAAGCCTGGAACCCCAGAAGGCACTTCCATATCCTCCTGGAGGCTTTCATCCTTTCTGCCTAAGATACGGTATGGTCTATAGGTTTGGCAACTCCAGGGTAGTTTCTTGTGTAGAGCTCTCTGGGGGCCTTTTCCGTCCTATTGTGTGTAGGCCCCAGAGATGCCTGAAACAATGTGTTTCCTACAGATTTTGTTTGCCTGCTCTGGCTTTTTTGTTTTGCTTTAGTAAACAGACATTTAACATATACAGATCTGTATACTTGACAAAGAGAAATCTGGAGCCCTGGAAGGGCAGCTACACTGAGTCATTTATTCCTTGAACTTGAAGACCTTGATGGGCTTAGAGCTTTGTTAATGACTCATACCATGAGTGCTGAGCTGGATGTGGGGGCTTCTATTGCCAGCTGTACCAGTGGGGGTGACCAGCCATTGAATAGCCAGGGAAAAAGATGCTTGAGTTCTAGGTTATGATGAAGCACAGCTTATAAGCTATGGGCTTGACTTTCAAGAGCTCAAGTCTGAGCCCCTATACTTAGAAGCTTGTAGAAGTATTAGGAGGTGGAGTCTAGAGATGCATAGAGCCTTTCTCAAAAGATGTTGCATAAGTTCAGCAAGGGTGGGTCACTCCATGTGGCTATCTGGGGCTGAGTGTTAGCCTTTAGTTTTCTGGCCTTCCTGAAGTATCAGCATTGGCACTATAGGGCATGGGTGTGGGTGGAGCATAATCGACCACAGGACACAACGCATTTCTCCAGGCTTTGTCTTCCTTGGCTTTTTCAACACTGGTTTGGGGTTTGTGGGTGCTGGGAATTGAACTCAGGACCTTCAGAAGAGCAATAAGTGCTCTTAGCCACTGAGTCATCTCTCAGTCCCAAAAAATTAAGTTTTAAAAGGAAGGAAAGGAGAAATGGAAATAAAGAGAAAATTAATTAATTTTCCTTCAGATTTTAAGCAAATAAAAATATGTCATGGAGCGGGAATGGTAGATCTTATCTTTAATCTCAGAATTTAGGAGGCAGAGGCAGACAAATCTCTAAGTTGGAGACCAAGCCTGATCTGCATAGTGAGTCCCAGCCAAAGGTACATAGCAAAGTCTTGCCTCAGTATTTTTTTAAATGGATTCTTAAAAGCATGGGGAATCCAGTTACTGTGCCTAAGGTGCCTATGGATTGTGGGTTGATCCCTTTCTGTAAAGAGAGGAAACTATTTTGACTGTGGTTTGTTTCCTGAGTGGCTAGTGATCTTTCAGATAGAACCCTGCTTTTGTATCTCCTGGTTTTCATAGCATTCTGTGTCACTAAACCATTCCACATTTATCTGGTATTCTTAGAACATTGAAGACAGAAAATCAAGGACTCCTGTTTGACTCATTCTTAGAGGAGTTCAGTTAAATGCGTCTCTCTAACCAAATAAAAACAAATATTCTTTGATGCTTTCTTAGAAAGGGGCTCTCTAGAGGAGATCTGTTTTGAGGAGCTGACCTACCTTTTTTTTTTTTTTCTAGAATACAGTGTCTGCTGCTTGACTGAAGGATGAAACTTCCAGGCTCTCACACTCAGGGCTTCTCTAGATTTGGTGCCAGCACAAGGCTTTCCCCTGTTCAGACTGATTGATGTCTTCTAGTTGCCTGCATTTGGGTCAGATTATTTCTCTCATTTGGGACACTTCTTAACTCCCTTCTGAGAGGGACTCAGAGTATATCTTATCTTCATGACTCCTTGGGAAGGAATTACTCCTCCCTCCCACCCCAAGCAGACCTTTTGGGTCTGGCCACTGGCCTCAGTTCTTCTTACTAACCAGCTGATTGATAGTCTCTTCCCTGAGCCTTTGATCCTGGCCCCTGCTCTTCAGGTGTGGAGCACCTGCTCACTATGGTGATGCCAGTGACTGCTCCCTGTATACAAGAAGCCTTTGCTTGACATCAGAATCCCCTTTGTGCTATCCTTTTCACAAGGAAGACTCTGGATGGCCTCAGGTGTCAGTGTGCTGGGCTTCCATGTTGGCAGACTGCTTTGATTCCTAGGGTTGGTGATTTCCCATCTCCCCTTTTGGGCTCCTGCCTATTTGGAAGCTTGTCTTTGATTGCTGCAACCCCTGATTCAGACCATCAGGTCATCTGATCCACAGGCTGTTCCTCACTATCCTTCAGTGTCCAATTCTATCTCTTCATTGTGCACACTGTCTGTGTCTCCTTCTTTTTATTTCTCCACCACTTACTTGTTCATCTTAGTGTTGTCTGGGGCCTCTGGGTGTGTTCTGAGTGGTGCTGGGTCACAGTTGCCCTGCCCCCAATATATTATTTTAAACTGGTAACCAATTTGAAGCTTTCAAAACAAACACTGCATAGTAATTTAGTTTATTTGAGCCACAAAATGATGATAGGATGTTTAAGAAATCCTAATTTCTAATGTGCACCAGGCAGGGTGGACCCGTTTTAGGACCCAAGTGTCTGTTGAACTTGCAGCCCAAGTAGTTCTGTTGGAGATGATATGGAATATTCACATCTTTCCTTTTGCACCCCTCTACTCTTTCTCCAGGACTTGGGATAGAGACAACATACCGGTTGTTGGTTCTTTGATTTGCCAAGTCTCAGGAATCTCCATCCTTGCTCTCTGCTCATGGACCCTCAGGCAGAAAAGGTCCATTGAAGCTGGGTATGGTAACTGCACACTTATAATTTAGCATTTGAAGTGTAGAGGCAGGAGAATATTAAGTTAGATATCAGCATGGGTTGCTTAGTTAGACTTAGCTTTAAAAACAAGTTTTAAAAATGAAGCTAAATGAGGTATAAAGATGGCTTAGCAGTTAAAGAATGAATACTGCTCTTGCAGAGGACTGGAGTACAGTTCCCAGGACCACAGCTAACAACTACTGTACTTCCAGCTCCTGGAGTGTGTGTGTGTGTGTCTTTGTGGGCACTTGCATTCCTGCACACATACCTACACAATATAAAAAATTAAAACTCTTAAAACAGTCCTATACCAGTGTGGCTTGTCCTTATGTCATAGCTAAGTCAGATGCCCCTGGTGTCTGCTGCTTTGCTAATGGCTTCTATGTTATCTGAAAAATCATCAAGGGCTGGAGCATGAGCCTTGTTTTAATGTGAATTAACATGGATTGCTCCAGTCACAAAGGTCATAGCAAACCCAAGATATGAACCCAAGGACTGGGTTGGTGATGATTCTGCCATAAAAGTGTTTCAAAGAACATAATTGAGACCCTAGGGATTAAATGGAGCCTGACATGGCCCTCTGGGAGGTGGAAACTAGGAACTGTGGCAATTATGATAATCTACTAGGAACTGTGGCAATTATGATAATCTACGTGTTGCCAGACCCTCCCACAAATAAGGTGCTTTGATCCCCCAGGGATCAATGAGGAAGGAAATTACAGCTAGAAAGAAAAACTTGCCAAGCATCCAGGCAGCAGATGGAGTGGAAGCTCAGATCCCACAGTTTATATTAGCTGCTGTCAATACCAGCACTGGCCAACAGAAGTAAATGTGAGTTCCTCTAAAATTGAAAAAAAAATCCCACTAGCTCTATTTAAGCAAACAAACAAACAACCAGAAACAGCTGAAGTCATTTAATAAGCATTTTATTTGACCTAGCACATGCAGATGATTATTATTTTAACACATCATCAATATAAAACTACTAATTAGGTACTTTATATTCCTTTTTTTCATGTTAAGTGTTCAAAACCCAGTGGGTACTTTTAATTTTGTTTTATGTGCAGAAAATTGAAATCAGGGCTACTTAAGTTGCTAATACTAAGCGTATGTTCTGCTACTGAACCATACTCCCAAACCCTCCACTTTTAGTACCATCATGAGTGCATGTTGACTGTTAGCTGAATTTCAGACACTTAATGACTGCTTGGGCCTGTTGGCCTTGGCATTGACTGGTATCACACTAGTCAGTGGGTGACTCTTGGCATTGCTGATTTTTAGGAGCTAAGGGGAGCCCCGAATATCACATAGCTGAGTATATAGAGAACCAGACTCAGGGCGAATATTGAGAGTAAAGCCATCAGATCCATCAGTTACCGGGTCACAATGGGGGTTGCCTCTTAGGACCTCTCAGGGTGACTAGAAATGTTGGTTTGGGGGTGGACAGTGAACAGTGTTTCCTCGAATGGATGCTGAATAAAAGAGGTTAAAAGGGTTGTCTCAAACATTCCAGGGCCATGTTCTCAGTTGTAAACTGGCAGTGAGAACAGAGTTCTTGAGGAGCCCCACCCTCCCCACCACACATTGTGACAGATATCTAGAGAATCTGCAGCCAGTCTCTAGCAAGACATTGCCAGACAAGGTTCTAGAGAGGTGAGCTGGTATGGAACAGAGGATGCATTCCATTCTAATTTGATCTTTGTGCTGGAAACATTGGAGTCTGAAAAAAGGTTTACAGCATAGCAAGTCCTGTCTGCATCTGAAGATCCAACATTAATGATGGTTGCTAGACAAGCATCTAGCTGTACACAGCTGGTTGGGCCCAAGGATACCACCCCTACAATCCAGCACTGTGATGCAAATGTAAGTGCAGTGGCATGGTGACAAGAGTCTCAGCAGACACTTCATAAATTAAACAACCTGTTTAATTATGGCAGGAACAAGGATCTGGGAGTTGCTGAAGACCTGAGCTGAGACTGCAGGTTGGGATTGAGTCATGCAGCAGGCCCTGGGGTCAGAGTCAAAGCTTCTCTGCATGGCTTTCTTTGGGACTTAGGCAAGCCAGAGTCTGAGCTTCTCTATCTGCAAAAAGGGGCTACTGGTCCCTGCTTTTTCTTTTTTAGATAGGATACATGGAAATAGTAACAGAGGGAAGTATCCCCTAAGCTCAGGAGGTTATTTTTAGTAGCTTCACTGTATTTCAAGTTTATTCATTGTATAGACTCTAGGCATGGTGGTCTTTTAGGACTTAAAAAACTTTTATGGGGGTAAACATGTGACTTAGTAGAATGCTTACCTGGCAGGAATAAAGCTCTGTGTTCAGTCTCCAGGACAGCATAAACTGATCATGGTAGTACATGTTTATTTTTTATTTTTTAAATTAATTAATTTATTTTTATATCAATCAGAGGTTAGGTACTTTGCATCCCCGGTGTAGTCCCCTCCCTTTTTCCCTCCCACTCTCCCCATCCCTCCCTCATCTCCTCCCCGCCCACTCCTACAGGGGAGGATCTCCTCCCCTTCCATCCGACCCCATTTCATCTTGTCTCCTCAGGGCTGGTTACAATGTCCTCCCCTGGGATCTAGCCAGGCTGTTACTCCCTGGCGTGTATGGGGGAGGGTCAAAGAGCCAGCCATCGAGTTCATGACAGAAACAGTCCCTGTTCCCCTTACTAGGGTCTTCAGTTGGATACCGAGCTACCATGGGCCACTTCTGAGCCGGGGTTCTAGGACATATCCATACATGGTCCTTGGTTGGAGAAACTGTCTCATAAAAACCCTGTGCCCTGCTCAGTTTGGAGTTCTTGTTCTCCACAAGTTTTACTAACTTCCCTTATTTTTGTTATTATTTCCCGCCCTCTGCCGAAGGCTTGGTTGTGAGTCTTAATATCTGCTTTGCTATATTGCTATATTGATTCTTTCAGAGGCCCTCTTTGGTATGCTCCTGTCCTGTTGCTTATTTTCTCCTCCATTCAATGTCCATCCCATTTGTTCATCTAAACGAGCATTGATCCTACCAACCTGGGTCCTCCTTCTTGTATATCTTCCCTAGGTGTATAGATTTCAGCATGACCTTCCTATCCTATAGGAGTGAGTATATAAGTGAGTATATACCATATGTTTCTTTCTGCTTTTGGGATACCTCACTTAGGATGATCGTTTCCAGGTCCTACCATTTGCCTGTGAATTCCATGATTTCCTCCTTTTCAATTGCTGAGTAGTATTCCATTGTGTAAAAGTACCACAATTTCTGTAT
>CM053762.1:70148663-70185784 GCA_028658305.1 Pachyuromys duprasi
CTCAAGTACAGCCTGGCTACATGATATCCTGTCTAATGTGCAAAATATTTTTTGATGGCTCATTGGGCAAAGGTATGTCCTGTGTAAGCTTGGTGACCTGAGTTCAATATCCAGAACCCACTTAAAGGTGGAAAGAGAGAACCAACTTCAGAAATTGTCCTGTGACTCCCAAATGTACTCTGTGGCATGTGTACTCACAAATAGACTTCCCCCACGTTTTCTTTCTCTCTCTCTCTCACAAACACACAAACACTAAACGAATAAGTAAATAAACCAGTCAATCATCCAAACAAACAAGAATATTTTAAAAAATTGTAATGACCATTGGACTCATGAACACAGTAACTGTGGCTGCCTATACAAGGCCTATACCAAAAGAAAAAAAGAGTAGGAGGGAACTCGTAGTTGACAAGAAGAGGATCAGCATGAGTGGAGGGGAGTAAGGAAGGGTAATGGGGGAATATGGACACTATAAATTCTATACATTGATGAATTTAAAAATAAAGAGCAAGAAAAGGGGAGTTGCAATACTAATCATTAATAATAGCCAAGATGTTGAATTAACTTAGGTGTTCATTTAAAGATGAACAGATAAAGAAAATATGGCCCACATACTATGGAGTACTTCTGTACCATAGAAACAGTGAAACCAGGCCATTTTCAGCAATGTAGGTCATAATGTGAAAAATAATGCCACATGATTTTGTTTGTTTCACTAATGTGTGGGAGCAAAAAGTAGCTAATGAGAGGTAGAGAGCAAGAAATTGGTTATAAAGGGTGTGAAGGTGGAGATGGAGAGAGGCTAAAGGCACAGAATACAGTTGGACAGGAGTCATAGCAGCTGCTGTGATATTGCATAGGTTAACTGTGGTTGGCTGCTTTTTTTTTTTTTATAAGGTCTTATGTAGCTCAGGCTCTTGTGGGGCTTACTATGTAGCCAAGGCTGGCCTAGTCTTCCTTCTTTCACCTCCCAAGTTTTGGGATTACAGGTATGTGCCATCAAAAATTAATTGTTTCAAGAAAGCCAGTGGAGAGGGTTTTGAATGTTTCCAACAAATAATCAATGTCATGATGCATGTGCTGACTCCTCGATCTGATCATTACAAACTGCATCACTGTATTGATATGTCTCATACCCTACAAACATGCACACTTATATGGCAATTTCCATATATTTAAAACTTTAAAAAATAAAAGTCATAGGATAGAGGGAAGGGAAAACCTCACTATCTGTCCACTAGGCTATGGAAACACCATTAGAGAGATTCACTTTAAAATATCGTTGTTCTCTGGCTTGGAGTCTCTAACTCTGTTTTTCTTCCTGGAGAGGTTTATTAGCATCCTCAGGGCTTGTTCAAATAACAGATCATCTTTGAGATGTTTGGGACTATGGCAAGATGTTCCACTCCTATGTGCATCCTACTCTGGTCCTCTGTTTTGGGTCCTCTCTCTGGGCTGGGTTGTCTTCCCCGGGTGGGAGTGGCCCTTTCCTCTGCCTGCAGATCTCGGTGTTTTCCTGGTGTACAGTTATCAAATTGTGGTGTCTCCTTCAGGGTTTGCTAGTTATTATAGTCAGCAATGTGGATCTGTTCCCTGCCTTTGGACTTTACCAACCTGTGGGGTAAGGGCATAGTTTGCCTATTGCCTCTGATGACTCAGAGCACATTGGTGGCCAATGAGATTGGTTGTAGGGGTCTAGTAGGGCAGGGAAAGGAGAGGAAAAAGTGAAGGGGCTCTGAGCATCAATGTATACTGGATTTGTGTGTCTGCTTATTGTACTTCCTGTTTGTTTCAGGGATTGGAAAACAGTAGGTGCTTACTAAATGTGTTGATGGATAGGAGATTATAAATTCTGTACCCTACTTCCCCAATGTTGGCATGTTTGTGGGTTGTCTTAGCATTGTAAAGAGGTGGGTGGACCGCCCAAGGATCATTCAGGGTCCTGCCTGAAGTGGACAACCACCCTTCTGCATCTCACTGTGTCAGTACCCTGATGACATGATGGATTCCTGCCTGTCTGGGACAGTCCATGACCTGTTCCTGGTGATGAAGCACCCTTCATCACAGGCAGTGTGCTGACTGCTTCCACTCCTTCTTGGCCCTCTTCAGGCGCCTGGCTCGTGCTTCTCCACCTCCTGGATATCCATCTCCAGTCATGGGAGGAGACTGCAGTGTTTGTGTTACTAATCCATAATTTGGGCGTGCCCTTGACCTTTTCTTTAAACAAGACTTTCTGTCCTCCAGCCTTTGGGTCACATTCCCAGAGAGTCTGCTGATGAGGGCCAAGGCTGGTTTTTTGTTTGTTTGTTTGCTTTTTCCCCAAAAAGCATGCTTTCCCCTACCCCTCCTCTGACCTTAACACCTCCCCCCCCCCAACACTTGTATTTTTAACTTCATGAGAAAATATGTGAAGGGAACAGATTTTATTTTCAGAAACTATCATTTTTCCAAATTCTTTTTACTTAAAAAAACAAACAAACAAACAGGTTCTGGGATAGAGTGAGAAGACTAAGAGCATGTGTTAGTTACTCTTCTTGCTGCTGTAACAAAATGCCTCACAAAGCAACTTAACGAAAGAAGGATATATCTTGACTTGCTGTTAAGAGCACAGTCCATCATGGTAGGAAAACCAGGAATTCGAGGCAGCTGGTTGCATTGGAGCCACAGTCAGAAAGCAGAGGGAGATGAATGCTGGTGCTCAGTTTGCTTTCTCCTTTTATTTAGTCTCAGACCCCAGCCTATGTGATGGTACTCTTTGCTTTTTCTCTTGATCTCAGCCACCCACCTTTATGTAATACCTTTCATAGACATATCCGAGAGGTATATTTCCATAGTGATTCTAAATCTGATGAAGTTGGCAGTGAATATGAACAATCACAGGGTGTTTGGTTCTTATTTTGGTGTTGTGGGGTTACCCAGAGCTGTTCTGTGAATATGTGCCCATGTCTTCTTTGGTCTTGGCCCATGCCTTTCCCACCCATACTTGGGAATATCCCCAAGGTGCCTTCTTCAGTGTGCTTGCTGAAGATATAGAATCTCCCTTGACTCTGTCTCCCTCCCAAAAATGGCTCCATCATCTTCCTCAGTCTTCCTTCTCCTTTCCAGACTCCCCATCATCCAGAATTCTCAAGATCCCTATGTTGTACATTCATCTACTTGTCCTTCAATTGACACTGAAATATTTGTCTTATGGGGGATGCCCTTTGTCATCCCAGCTATAGTGGGTTTTATAGGCTTTTGTTGAGATTTGGTCATCATTTTCTTGTTTGCTATTTGTACTGAGCCTTTCTGGTATGGGCCACTTCCCTCTCTCTGTTCCTAGCAGTGAGAGTAAGACTCATCCCTAAAAGCACCCAAGGTGGAAGGAAGGGAGAAGGTACCTAGTCATAGCAAAATCAGCTTTGCAGAAAGTTGATATTTGGGTTGGTTTTTGAAGAATGAGTAGACCTTAAGTTGATTTTTAGATGGGAGCAGAGGACCAAAGTGTTGGGAACCCCTGGTCTGGCTTTGGGCATATGGGAGCTAAGCAGTTGGGCTGCAGCTAGGCACCCTTTTGCCTTCCAGTTTCTCTTTTTAATTTCTGAAAGCTGGCATTGGAGACACAGAAAGGTTCATTGGTACTTTTGCAGTATCTCCAACATAGCCAGAAGCTCAGTGAAATCTTTACCAGCTTTTAGTGACAGCAGGGTTATGTTCTGTGTAACATCTGTACAGTCAGTGTCAGGCACAGTCAGAAAGCAGTTGCCTGCTCAGGGCATACCCCCTTTTCCTTGAACATATCACTTTTCCTGGTGTCTTGGCTTCAAGGCTTACTCAATACGTCATTGTGTTTAGGTTGGTAGCTATTTGGGGATTCTTTTAGAGAAGTCTAAAATGCAAAAATAAAACACTACCCTAAACCTGCTTCTTAGTCTTAGGGGAAAAGAATTTGAGCTTGTGCCTAAACTTTTGGGCTGCTGTATTTTGGACAGGCTGAGGTCAAGAGTACTGTTCTCAAGTGGTCTTGGTGTTAGGGTTGACAGGCAGATTTTGATCACCTGGCCTGGGTGTCCCTGAGTTCCTTGTTACTAGTTCTGTTAGAACCTGGGCTCCAGCATCCTTAAAAGGCAGATTCTCCATTTGTCATCTATGAGGACAATTAAAGAGACAAGCCATAGTAAAAAACAGAGAAAGGAGATTTACTCAGTTCAGCCACACTGGGAAAAGGAACAAAGAGGTCCAGTGATCCCCTCCCCCATGTCTGTCTTTGGGTTCTTGATATGAGGTAAAGGTTTAGAGTAGCGGGCCAGAGGTCTGTCTAACTGTCCTGGTCAAGGTGTGGTCTGCTCGTCACTACCCCATTAATATCTGGCTCTAGTTTGCCCTGCAAGATGGTCTGATAAGTTGTCAGAACGGTATGAAATTTCTTTCTGGGAGACAACTTTGCATCTGGCAGTAGGGTTGCAGGCTTTTCCTTTTCCAGAATAAGATTTTAATCCTTAGGGGCTTATTTTCATAGTCTCATAGCCCAAGGGAGGGTCACAGTATCATTTTAGAATATCCTCATTTCTCTCAAGATGCTACCATTTAGGCCAGGCTCTCTTCTGGGGCCCAGAGTAGCACCCCTTTTCATCTACTGGAAGTCTCATAGGCAAGGGTGACCTCATTGTATAGGGGAAGAAATTAAATCCTAAATTAAGAAATTAAGTTCAGTATTCAAGATGATGGTATTGCATAGTCTCCTCTCTCAGTCCTACTTTAACCTTGTATATCCCTTGTGTAGGGATGTAGTTTTATGTTCCATTTATCAGATGGCATACAGCTGTTCCTGTTTGTTTATGTTTTGTCTGTTGTTTTGCTCTACATCAGAGACTGTTTGATCTATAAACAGATGCCCTTTATAGAAAGTTTGCTAACTTTTGATTAGGACTATAATCCTCATGAGGACAGAGAACTTGAGGATGGAGAAGTAGTTCAGTTGGTATAGTATTTGCCTAGCATATATGAATCCATGGGTCCAGTGCCCAACATGGCATTACATGGTCCTGGTGATACATGCCTGTACCCAGTACCAAGCAAGTAGAGGCAGGACGATCAGAAATTCAAAGTCATCCTTGACTATGTAGCAAGTTTGAGCCTAGCATGGGCTATATGAGATTGAATTGAGGAGAAGAGGAAGAAGATACTCACGGCAGAGAACATGTTTTTTTTTATAGGGTTCTAGACTCAGCTCTAGGTTGGTTACAGTGGACTCCAGAGATAACAGTTGAATGAAACAGCAGAAAACCTGTCAGGATAATTTGGATTTCAAAGATCAGAGCTGGACTATAACTGATTTAAATAGTAACAAATGCTAATCATCTCTTATAACAGCGTGGAGCTGGGTGATCCCTGGACCAGTTCAGCAGTACTGTCTAGGACTAGGCTCTTTCCATCTCTCCCCAGCAGTATCTTCACAGCATTGACTTGGTCTTTAGATGTCTCATCCTATCTCAATATGGCTACCAGTTCCAGGTATTACATCTACTCCCACTTGATATCCAGCTGGAAAAGGGATGCTTTCTCTTCTCTGTTTTTTTTTGTTGTTGTTGTTGTTTTTGTTTTTGTTTTATGAGGAGGCATTCCACTGGCTCTGTATACAAGGGTGAAAGGCAGATGAACTGTTCATTTTTGATGTCTACACAAGGTCCCATACCAGCCAGAGGAGATAGGTAGCTCTCTTCCCTATCATTGGTGAGTGACATTTGTTGGAGAGATAAATGACCTGTCTCAGGCCGGGTCACCAAAGGGACCATGGAAATCACTGATTCTATCATCTGATTTAGCATAGTTCCTTTTGTCTATTTGGTTCTGCTGAGTTTCCCTCACAGGCTCAGCATCTCATAGTTTTTTTTTGTTGTTGTTTGTTTGACCCAACTCACTGTCCCATACCTCATCCTGTTGGTTCCCTAGAACAACCTTTTGCAGTAGACAGCTAGAGTTCCAAGAAGTGAAGTGACGATGAGTGTGGGTATAGGGTTACTCCATGATGCCTCTATCTCAGAAGAGGAAACACACCTGTATTGTGGGTCATTTCCTGACCTGCATGAACTGGATTTTTTGTTGATATCTTGTGACCATGCTTCGAACCAAACTAGCAGCAGCAACACAAATGCAAGTCACCAGGTCTCTGTGTGGGCTGGGTGTGGTTCAGCCTTCTAGGGGAGTCTTATAGGCAGTGCCAGGGTCCCAGAGTGACTTTGAAGAGTCTGTAGGGCTCATTTCTTTAACATGCTTCATGGTATTTCTGTGCATTTAGTGTAGGATTGGAAGTAGAGGCTGCCATGGGGGACTTCATTCTTCTTGCGTGTCACATTTCACTTAAAAGATTTAGTTTTAAATTATTTATATATGTATATTGGTATGTGAGACTGTGCATGTGAGTGTAGGTACTTCAATTCAGTAGAGGGTGTCAGATCCCTTGGGGCTGGAGTTACAAGTACTGGTGAGCCACCTGATATGGGTGCTGGAAACAGAACTCAGGTCCTGTGCAGAAGAGTTATATATTCTTAATACTGAACCATTTCTCCAGCTCCTTGTGTGTCATTTTAAAGACACAGTGAGAAGGTTAAATATTTTACTGCTGTGATGTTGGCAGAAAACAGAATGTAACATGTAGAAAGTGCCTAGTTAACGATAGGGTGTTTATTCCATGTGCTGTCATTGCCACTGCCATTCCAGTGACACCAGGAGAAGCCTGATGGCCAACAACACCATCAGTGTTTGCAAGAGGGCAGGCATCTATCTCTTGTGGTCCACAGTCTGCTCTGCTGACAGGCTTTCTGGTTGAGCCTATAGGAACATTTCATTTTGACTGCCTGCCTTCTCCATAGCATTTGAAGGTGATAGGCTATCTACAGGAAGCCTGCTAATTTCCTAGGTCCCTCATTCCCTTACGCATTCCCTTACATCTCTAGCAGTTTTTCTTCCTCAGATGTTGGCATCCCTGGGCTTAGCTTCTCCTCTCTCATGTAGTGTTGCAGGAGATACCTGTAGCTTACATCTGTTGAGCACATTACTATGTGTACATGCTATGGGGAATACTGCATCTATCTTGTTTAGCCTCTCAGTGAAGCCAAGGGCAGTACTGTTGGCTCAGCCATTCACTCATTCTTTCCACAAGTTCCTGGTACCTGGTACATGGAACTCTAGAGGGCTGGATAAGGCAAGGTTGTCTCTGGGGACCCAATAGCTAATGGGAATTAACCAATGTAAAGGGAAACCAAAGGAGAATCGGGCCTTCTTATGTAGTCCTACCTTGTAGGCAGAGAGAAGGGCCTGTTCTGCCAGTGACTATAGGACTCTCCACCTCCAGCCTAGACATAGACCAGCTTTCATGTCTCAGGCTTCCTGAATTTAGCATTGACTCTTTTTCTCTTTTCCCTTCCTTCTTCCCTCCCTGCCTTCCTTTTTTCCTTTCTTTCTTGAGCGTATATAGTACTTATGTGTATATGTATATGTGTATATGAGAGAGACAGACACAAAGACAGACACACAGAGAGTATGGATGGGCATGTGTGCACTCACTTTCAGATATGGAGGCCAGAGGACGCTATCATATGTCTTCCTCTATTGTTCACTTCTCTATAGTTCACCTCTCTCTTTCTTAGATAGGATCTCTCACTGAACATGAAGCTCTCTGTTTTGACTGGTTAGCAAACTTTCATGATTCGTTTGTCTCTGCACCCCAGCACTGGGGTTACAGGGGTACACCACCATGCCTGCCTTTTATATGGGTGTTGGGATCTATACTCAGGTCTTTATGATTGCATATCATTTTACTCACTGAACCATTTCCATGGCCTAAACTCAGCATTTATGATGCAGCTTGGGTTTTGTTCTCTGTACATTTGCTCTTTTTCTTCATTGGGTCTTCACAAATGGCCTGGAGGGTAATCTAGACACTTTCTCCTGTAGTCTCCAAATGCTGTTGTTATCCAGATCACTTAGTCCTGCTTCCTCAGGGCGCCTCTGGAAATTGATTTACTACCCTACCATGGACCCAGACCTTTGCATCCACATCCTTGCCACTTTTGGGGGATGTGGTGAGACGGGTCTTTCTATGTAACTCTGGCTATCCTAGAACTTGCTGTTAGACCAGGCTGGCCTCAGACTCACAGAGATCCACCTGCCTCTACTCCCTGAGTGCTGAGATTAAAAGTGTATGTCACCACACCAGGATCCCACCACTTTTTGAGCTACACTATTTACTCATACTCTTGGTTATGGAATCCTTGCACACGCTGTTCCTTCTGCTAGGCATTCCTCTTGCCCCAGCCACTCTCTTTGCCCTGGCACACACCTTTCCTGACTCTCGTGGACATAGCACTCTCAGAGTCTGATCTCCTAGGTGCTAGTATGGCTGTGACCAATCCCAAACCCAGAGCATAAGGACCAGGCTGTGTCTTTCTTCTCATTATCAGTGCCTGGAATAGCAGGTGTTTACTGATAAAGGAATGAATGGGTGAATATCAGGGAACCTTTCTGATAGAGACCAAGGAATGGTGATTATCTTTCATATGGGTTTGGCAAAAGAATCCTGTGATGTAGCTCAGTGGTAATGCATTTGCCTGAGACGCATAAGATCCTGGGTTTAATCCTCTGTATAACATACACACACACACACACACACACACACACACGCACACGCACACCCACCAATCCTGAGGTTCTCTTCCAGAACCTCAAATTAATCTAATTCCATGTTACCAAACTTACTTATACGTCCTATAAATGTCCTGAAATGTCTTAGGTTTTAAGGAGGGTCCCTGGGGACCCCTGCAGGTTCCAAGGGCAAGTTTTGACAAGTACTGGCTTACTTCAAATCCTCATTGCACACCAGAGGACACTGCAACTGGAGAAGAAAAGGGATGAGGTGCTCTTGATCTCTGAATGACTACCTGGATCCTGACCCTTGAGGATCTTGACTTAAACAGCCACTGATATCAGGGTATAGTGTCTTATGCCTTTGGTAAGCTCAGCTTCACTGCTAATTGAGGGAGATGCTTTTGATGATGGAGATGGTAATGATGAGGATAGCTATGATGAAGATGCAGGTGAGGTTGATGGCACATTGAGTGGCACCTGTACTGTGCCAGGCACTTTGAACTTGAGGTGCTGATTCTCAACACAACAGTGTGAAGTGGTAGCAGCAGTACAGGAAAAAAAAAAATCACTGAGTGACTTTAACAGTGATAGGCTCAGCACAGTGGCACCATTTATTTTTCAGTAAGAAGCTGTGGGGCGACTGATGTGTGACAGCATGACTGTCACCCAAGGATGAAGCCTCTAGCACCAGGAATTTGTATATATTTTGAGTTTCATGAGTCATTATTCTGGGAGTGTAGGGCCAGGAGTGAAAACAACTATAACTGTCTTTGGGTAAGAGTTTCCGGATGGCCCATCCTCTTTCAGTTGTGCTAGGATCTTTTCTCACTCTGTGTGTGCTGGTGCTGAAGAGGCTTGTCTCCATGTTAGTAACCAGGCCTTGTGTTAGTTTGGGCTTTTCTAATTTGAGATTGTGAGATCCCCTGGCTGTGGCTGAGGAATTTTTTTGTTTTTTGTTTTGTTTTTTTGCTCTGGAAACAACTGTGGTGTGGCCATGAGGTGGGGCTTAGAGATGCTGAAACCTGCTACAGACCACAGACTTCACATACCCTGGCCAGTACATCATGCCTCTTCACGCTCTCCTAGGGAAGTTTTGGGTTCTTCTAGCTGGAAACTGTGGCACCATGGAGTTTTCTGGGGTTAGAACTGTGTGTCTTTGCCTCACCACATCCAGTCCTGCAAAGGCAAGGACTGCTGGGAGGCCTGGGAATACTGAGACTCCTCGTCCCACTACTGCTTCTGCGTGTTAATTGAGATCTTACAACAGAAGCCCCTGATAAAACTGCCAACAAAAGAGCACACTATTAGATGGACCAATTGGCTTAGAGATAGTTGGTTCTGTTACTTGTTTTCTCCGACATCCAATGTCCACCCCATTTGTCTTTTTAAGTGAGGATTGATCATCTTACCCCAGGTCCTCTTTCTTGTTTATCTTCTCTAGGTATATAGATTTCAGTATGTTTATCCTATATTATATGTCTATATGAGTGAGTATATACCGTGTGTGTCTTTCTGCTTCTGGGATAGCTTGCTCAGGATGATCTTTTCTAGTTCCCACCATTTACCTGCAAATTTCATAATTTCCTTGTTTTTCATTGCTGAGTAATATCCCATTGTGTATATATACCACAATTTCTGTATCCATTCCTCAGTTGAGGGGCATTTGGGTTGTTTCCAGCTTCTGGCTACTACAAATAAATCTGCTACAAACATGGTTGAGCAGATGTCCTTGTTGTGTATTTGAGCCTCTTTTGGCTATATGCGTAGGAGTGGTATAGCTGGATCTTGAGGAAGTGCTATTCCTAATTGCCTGAGAAAGCCCCAGATTGATTTCCAGAGTGGTTGTACAAGTTTACATTCCCACCAGCAATGGAGGAGGGTTCCCCTTTCTCTACAACCTCTCCAGTATGTATTGTCATTTGAGTTTTTTATTTTAGCCATTCTGATAGGTGTAAGGTGAAATCTCAGGGTTGTTTTGATTTGCATCTCTCTGACGGCTAAGGATGTTGAGCATTTCTTTGTTTCTCTGCCATTCTATATTCCTCTACAGAGAATTCTGTGTGTAGCTCCATACCCATTTTTTGATTGGATTGCTTGATTTATTGCTTTTTAACTTCTTTAGTTCTTTATATATTCTGGATATCAGGCCTCTGTCAGATATAGGGTTGGTGAAGACCCTTTCCCAATCTGTAGGTAGTCGTTTTGTTCTGACAACAATGTCTTTTGCTTTATAGAAGCTTTTCAGTTTCATGAGGTCCCATTTATTGATTGTTGCTCTTAGAGTAAATGCTTTCTTTTATAAGCAAAAGAAGAATAACTAAGACAAAGGCCATGGCTCTAGGCCTTGCCCAAAGGAGAATGGACTTTAGCGACCCAGAGTCTATGGCTTATACCCACTGAGGAGACTGTAGTACCCACATGCCTTTCACAGTCCCTTTTGTGAGGGTGTCTTCTAAATAGGTTCATCTGGGGTATGAGTAGCTAAGTCCTGAGAACTTATTTGACTAGAAAGAGCTACGTAGTGTCTAGGCACACAACACACTCTTCTCAGGCAGCACTGTAACATTGCTGTCTACGTGTTGGCTGAGAGCAGGAATGTCATTGGCCTTTTGTGCCTGGAAATTCAATGGAGTGACCTTTGACACAGTCATTAGGACAAGGCTGAACCTCTCAGACCATAGTCAGAATGTCTTAAAAACATCTCTAATTTCTGCAGCTTTCTTCTCTGGTATGCAGTCTGCATAATAGAAGGGCTCAGCATGATGAGACTTTATAACAAACTTGTTCCGTTATATAAGCATAGCCTAGACCTTACCAAACAATAGGCCTGTGGGCAGAGCTCTGACAGGAAGTCTTGGGTCTGAGTATACTGGATCTGTATCAGCGGTATTCCAAACAACTTTGGAGGATGATCTGGTGGCTTCTGTGTTCTTCCATATCACCTCTAGTCACACCTGCCATCAGAGGTACCTTTGTTCAAATGCTTGTATGGTCTCCTTCCCATCCAGTAATGGAACCTGTCAGACTTGTTGCAGACTCCAGGCAAGACCATGAAGTGTGGCCTCAAGAGAGAAATTGAGTCAGTTAGATTTGTTCCTCAGGGACAATATAGCCAGGACAGGAAGACAGAAAGCTGGTGAAAGGTTGTGAGAACTTTGTGGATTTAATAGTGGCCAAGTATCACATGATACAAGGCAGGCAAGACACAGAAAAATGGAACTGTTGCCATGACAAGTCAGATCACAAAATTTTGGAACTGGAATACTTTAGTAGACATGTTCAGACTCCAATATGTTTGTACAGATCCTCTTTAGAAGTGGGCAGGATGATGAGAAATTAGAGAATGAGAAGTTTCTAGAAAGTGCATGTTGTTATCCCATATTCCTGGTTGCTGTTCAAGAACTTGCACCAGACTCAGAAGCCTCTAGCCCCTCTGATTTCAGCAGTGAAAACATGACTTTCTAACCATATCTGTGGGCTGTTGCTCTAAGAGGTTCTGTTATAACAAAAGATGAAAGCTCGTTTCCACAAAGCTTTCCTCAGCTTCTCCTTTCATTTCTTAAGAGAGGAAGTAAATGTCAACCTGAGTAAGTCATCTGAGCCTTTGCTAAAGTTGTGACACAAATCATCTATTATTTGAGGGCCTTTCCTTTCCATGACTTGATTTCCCCATCTGCAAAATGGATTAAATAACTGGGCTTTATCTCTAGCGTTATCTCAAGGTTAAAAGCTGGGGTGGGTTTACTTTACCATGTTCCCTGGCCCTGAGTGTGTAAGAAACACATTTCTTTAACTTCTAAATCAAATAGCTGTGTGTGATGGCACAATCATTCAGGAAGCAAAGGGAAGCCCATCTCTGAAAGTTCAAGGCCAGCCCATAGAGAGTTCCAGGCCGGCAAGGACTGCATAGTGAGGCTCTGTCTAAAAAGCAAAACAACTAAAGGGTGCCTGTTATTACTTGGTAAGTCCTGTACTATATTCACTGCTGAGACATGCCTTCCCATCAAGGGTTCATGCTTTTTTTGACTCCCTCCTTCCTCCTGCCACTCAGAGGAAGAGGAGATTATTGCTTGGTAGCTGAGAAAGCAGAAGCAAGAAGGTGACATTTGATTAGCAGTGTCTTCAGAGAGTATACCTGGCAGCAGAACTTGGCAGGAAATTGAAATTCCCAGGTTCTGAGGCATACATACTTTCTTAGTGTCCTGCCTCCCGGCTTTGCCTTGTACTCCTTTCCATTCAAGCTTAACGCCTATCCCATTGGCCCTTTAGGACCTTCCCTAGAGCCATGAACAAGCAGAGTTCAGCTGGCACCTTAGCCCTATATCTTGTCCCTTTATTATTCTATGGCAGGAACCATCCTGCCCATCTCTAAGGCATCCTCCTGTCTGAGGCCACCCTCTTTCATGTTCTCTCTCTGGCTCTGACCACCACTGTGACTCTCTCTGCTCCCCACCCCTTGGACCGTGGCCATGGGTCCCTGAGGATAAAGATAGCAGAGAGGGAGGCAGGGATTTGGAAGGCCCATGACGTCTGGGAACCACTTCAGTGAGATAGCTCAACTTTATTCAGGGTGAACAAAGGTTATGTAGTTCTTGGGGAGTGAGAAGGGTTCCCAGAGTAGGTACACACCATAGGCTGGGTTTAGTTGTGCCAAGAATACTTTATTTGCATTTGTCAGTATCATATGAAGGGGAACACACTATCTAATTATCCTATTGGAAGCCGTGGGAGAGTTGCAGGAACTGTGTCAAAGGTCATATCCAGGATGTAGTTAGAGGCATCTGTGCCTAGAGACACTCCCCAGATGCAGTTATGCTGAGAGTAGGGGACTCTTCAGACAAATGGAGTCCTCCATTAGCTCAGAAATGGCTTTCTGGTGGACTGCAACCTTAGCAGCAGGTTCCTCCAAAACACCACTCTGTGGTGTTTCATTGAGGTTTAATGCTTTGAATAAGCTGTTACTACCAGAGTGACAGAGACAAGGTTGTCTTTACAGGCTCTAAAGCTACAGCGGAGCAGCCAGTAAAGCCAGATAGGCTCAAGGCTGAGTCAGTGCTTGTGGTTTTCACACTGTCAGTTTGGTGAGCTTATCTCACTGAGCCCAGAATTTTCATCTGTGAGTGGGACTGAAGGTACAGCTAGTGCCGAGGGCTACAGCAGAGGAGAGGTTGTTACCTACTCCTACAAGCAATCGTTCATTTTCCTGCTCAGTTGACATGAGGAAAGTTTGCAGTTATCATTGTTTTCCCTCACCCTTTTAAGGAGGCTGTGGGCCAGACAGGGAATCACGGACAAGGGCTGTTGGAGATATACTGAGAGTCCAGGTGGGGCTTTGGTAGATAGAGGGGCAGGAAAGGCCATTTCTGGTAGAGACTTAAGTCTGAAAGAAACATGATGTATACAGGTACCTGAGACAAAGCATGCATTCACATCCAATCAGCTAACACTGAGTATTTACCAAAGGCTAAGAGAGAATGGTCTCTGTTACTGTGTGCCTGCTGTCAGTGTTGGCATCACAGCAATGTATAGAACAATTTCTATACATTGTGAGTATAGCCCTGACCATTAGTGGTCATTTCACATGCAGTGCTCAAATGAGTCAGTGGAAATGTGATGAGAGAGAATGGATGAGTGATCTTAAGCTGATGGCTATGCTTGAGAGACAGACTGAGTAACCAAACTCAGTCTGTTCTAACTCCCCAAACTCTGCGAAACCATGTGGATAAATTAGAAAACAGATGTCCTAGCTTACCTGGTCAGGGAAGGACTCCAGGATGCTGGTACAAGCTGAGACTAGAAGCAGAGGTGAGAAACATTAAGAAAAGCAGGAAGGGGGTATTCCTGGTAGAACAGTGCAAAGGCCCTGAGAGCAGTGGTCCAGAGAGAAATAAGGCTAGGGAGAAGATGACCAGGGTTGGATGTCATCAGGAAAATGAATGCTAAGCCTGTGGGTTCCTAGGTGGTTAAGACTGGGAAATAACCTGCTGGGTCCTGTCTGGGCCCTACTAAGCAGGGAGGTAGGCTCCTGTATCCTTTTAGGCCTGATAACCCACTAAAGTGGGACAGCAGGCCTGGGGCAGCTGTGGCCAGGATGATGGAAGAGTTTCTACATTAAGAAGACTGGGCCTAGCTTGGCTGTATCTCAAGATACAGAGAAGCCTTGCAGTGGTGATACATCCCTTTCCTCCCAGCGCTTGGGAGGCAGAGGCAGGCAGATCTCCGTGACCAGCCTAGTCTACAGAGTGAGTTCCAGGGCAGCCAGGGCTACATAGAGAAACTTTCAAAAAAACCAAACCAAACCAAACCAAACCAAACCAAACCAAACCAAACCAAACCAAACTTAACTAAACCAAACCAAACCAAACCAAACCAAACCAAACCAAACAGAAAAAAAAATCAAGTTCTATTGACACATTAAAGAATATCAACACTTTCAGTCATTAAATATGAAATTTATAGCAACCCAACAGCCCACTTGTACTGTTTCTCTGGTGGTGGTGACCTTTTTAAAACAGGTTTTTTGTTAAGACATTAGGCATTGTTGCAGTCTGCCTGAGTTATAAAAGGCTAAGTTTCTTGTGTGTCCTGTAGCAGAGCTGAAGATCGGATGTAGGTGTGGAGGTTGTTTTTTGTGGGGGAGAACACCCTGACAAAGTACACGGTATCAGTTTCCTATGGTTGTTATAAAAATTACCATAAACTAAGTGGGTTGAAGCAGCACACATTATTTTGTAAACCTAAGTACATTATTATCTTACAATTCTGTAGGCTGCGAGTCTGACCCATGTCTCACTGAATTAAAAACAAGTTGTGAGCAAGGCTGGCTTCTTCTGGGGCCTCTAGAGGAGAATCTATTCTCTCTGGACTCCAGCTTCTCCAGCTTCTACATTCCTTGGCTTAAGGTCCCTTTCATCTTCATAGGTCACAATGGCCAGATCAGTCTTTTCACATATTTCTTTACTCAGATCTGATGCTTCTGTCTCCCTTGGTTCCATTGGACCTTTTGTTTGTTTTGTTTTTTTGAGACAGGGTTTCTGTGTGTAACCTTGACTGTCCTGGATTCGCTTTGTAGACAAGGCTGGCCTTGAACTCAGAGATCCACCTCCCTAAATCCTGGGATTACTGGTGTGCTTCATTGTGCCCGACCCATTAGACCTTTTATTGGTTGTTTTTGTGTTGTTAAGACCAAATACCTGCCAGAAACAACATAAGGAAGGGAAGATTTGTTTTGGTTCAGTGTTTCATAGGGTTCAGATCCTTTGAATACGTCTAGGAGGATATGGGGGAACCAGGAAGCAGAGAAAACAGAAAACTGATACTTAGCTGGCTTTATTCTTTTTTATTTTTCTTTATCCTCAGCTCATGGAACAGTACCACACTTACTCAGTGTAAGACTTTCAACTTCAAGTAATAACCTCAGAAACATTTGAAAGTGCACCTGGTCTTCTAGGTGTTTTTAAATGTAGTAAAATTGACAATGATTAGCCCTTATAGACCCATCTGGGTAATTCAAGAAAATGTCTCTATTGTCGCTTTACTTCTGTTTTTAACCCTACCCACTCTGTGTAATTTAACATATTCACAGATTCTCAGGATTGAGGCATCTTTGGAGACCATTATCCTGTCTTCCACAATTTGTCAGCCTTGTTTTGGAAGCTGAATCTTTATTTCTGGGACTGTGTGTGTTTGCCTGTGTTGGACTCAGAGCATGCATGCACTGAATCGATCTAATGCCCAAAAGCTGGTAGAGAGGTTCATGGGGGTAGGATGCAAGCTCTGGATCGTTGGGCAGCAACATCAGTGGTATCTTTCCATCTCTGCAGGGGGTGGAGGAAAGCGCAAAGGGAAAAGCAAGAAGTGGAAGGAAATCCTGAAGTTTCCTCACATCAACCATTGTGAAGACCTCCGAAGGACCATAGGTAAGGAGCACATTAGCTGTCAAGGCTTCTGTACAACCAGGCCAGTACAACTCAACTCAGCAAATACAGGAATTCAGGCTCCATCTTACATTTTCACTAATAGGCCTAAAGATAGAACCAGCATTTGTTTGCTATTTGGTGTGTGCCAGGATGAACTTTTACTTCCCAGGTATCCTTTGAGATAGGTGCTATTTTTTAACTCCAGAGGAGAAACTGCAGCATAATGTCTCTTTAACTGTCCTGTAGTATCCCAGATCAAAGGAGAGCAGAGATTAGCGAAGACTAGCTGGAATCTCTAGAAACAGATTCCCTTCTGGAGCCCCCAGAAGAAGCTAGTCTTATTCATGTCTTTTGTTTTTAATATAGTGAGGCATTCATCAGACTCCAGGGCTACAGAACTGTAAGATAATAAATATGCAAGGCTTTGATCCACTTAGTTCTACAAAATAGTAGTATGTGCTGTTTCAATCCACTTACTTTATGGTAATTTTTATAACAACTGTAGGAAAATGATATAGGGTACTTTGGACAGGATACTGGAATTGCCAGGCACAACTCCCTGTTTTTCCTGGATCCCATGTATCCTGCTTTTGTGAGGCAACTCCGTTTTAGGCTCACCATCCTTTTCACTTGGGAGGTTGGTATTCATTGTGGAGCCACTAGCCCATTGACTTGGCCTAGTTGTCTTTATCTAGCCTCCACATGGCCACCTCCAACAACAGCCCAGGCCTTGCTCCTGTGGAGACATAGCAAACATACCAAATGCGTCTGCTGAACACAGCATATTCCTACCAACCAGATGAAAGAAGTCTGCATATTTTGCTGTATTGGGTTTATGTGCTTCTTAAGAGTATAAAAACATAGAGGGACTTCTGGTTCCAAACAAGAGGGAGTGTTCTCTCTCTCTTTTACTAAGAGCAGTTGGAAACTCCAGGAAGCATAGAAGATTCTGGAAGGTAGAGAGAAGGCAGATGAGTGAAGACATTAAGATGTGAGGAATGAAAGGCTTTTTCTTTTTGCTTCCTTTTGCCCCTGGTAGGGTGTTGAGGGAAAAAAAAGATTGATATGCTACTGCAGATGGATTAAAAAAGGCCCTTACTTATTTCTTCACACACACACACACACAGAAAGAAATGAAGAAGCAAAGAAAGAAAAGAAAGTACCAATCTATTCTTTCTAGAAAGGAGCAGATAGGGCTGGAGAGATGACTCAGTGGTTAAGAGCACTGGCTGCTCTTCCAGAGGATCCAGGTTCAATTCCCAGAACCCATATGGTAGGTCACAACTCTAGTTCTAGAAAACCCAAGCCCTCTGCTGGCTGCCTTGTATACCAGGCATGTACATGGTATACATAAACAAATACAGACAAAATATCCATCACATGAAATAAATAAAATAATTTAAGAGTAAATATTTAGAAAGGAGTAGACAGTACAGCTGGGAAACTGTGGGCCCAGTGCAGACATGCTTCTTTGGCTCACACTTGCAATGACAAACCCACTTCTAGACTTTATTCCCATATAGCCTCTATCTCAGTCAGTGTAGACCACTATTACAAATAACATGGATTGTGCAGCTTGAACAATAGATGTTTACTTTTGCTTGGTTCTAAATGTCCAAATGAAGGACGTTTCTCTTTTGTAGATGGGTTTCCTTGTGTCCTTTAGAGTAGAAGGAAACATACTTTCTCATTCGTCTTCCTGTGAGGGCTCTGATCCCATTAATAGGGCTCTTCTTCTAATCCACTATGTTGGGTATTGGGGTTCAGCATATGTGCTTTGATTAGGATGCAGACAGTCAGTTCAGCTGTTGTTGGAGGTGGCCATGTGAGGGCTAGATAAAGACAACTAGGCCAAGTCAATGGGCTAGTGGTTCCACCATGAATACCAACCTCCCAAGTGAGAGGGATGGTGAGCCTAAAACAGAGAACCTGGTCCTGGGTTCAAAGGTCAGCATCCCCTTCCTCTTTACTTCTGTTCTCTGAGGGATATGCAACCTCTCCTTTGAAAGGAACTCTTCTTACTCAGAATCCAGCTGTACACAGATTTCATCCAAGTTTAGGGGCTCAGATGCCTTCATGGCATCCTTCTTTCACTGGGTTATTCTGCTTATTCTTCACCTTGTACCTTCTCTGTTCTCTTCACTTCTAGTTTGGAGAGCTGGGAGCACAAGATTATGCTCTTAGAGTCTCTTGGACCATGGGCCCTCACCAGCCCAGTTTAAGTCCTTTCCCAGGTCTCTTGGTGGAGCCTATACTTATGGGAATGAGAACCAGGCCTGCTGTGTGAGAATGATTCTTTGGTTCTCTGAGAGAGTATTGAAAAGCCTCTGTGTAGATGCATCAAGGAAAAGGCTAGAAAAAACAGGAAGGCCGATGTGAGCAGAGGGGCTGTCGAACATGGACCTGGGCCAGGGGTTGGGCCTTCTGCCTGTTTATAGTCTGTCTCTGTGGTGTTTGCCCAGCCACTGCTGGGGTCCTGCTGGAAGACTTTCTTACATAAAAATCTCATTTCTTTTCTAGACCAATACACAAACCAAACAGTGGCGAACACCAAGTTTGTTTTTCTTGTGGACATATGAGCTCATTTTCTGAGGCTCCCTGGGAAGATGTCCCAGGACAGGCTCTGAAAAGGGCCCACTACACAGTGGTGGGGTGGTGCATTGGGAAGGCTGTGCATCAGAGAGAGGAGCCAAACTGACAAAGACCTAAGATGCTGCCTCCTTAGAATCATCTAGAGCAGTGGTTGCTGAAAGTCACAGCTTTCTCCTGCCTTCAGCGTTGCCTTGGGCAGCCATAAGTCCACTTTACCCAGCCTCCCAGATGACTTTAGAAAATGACAATTATTCTTCTGTTGCACCCCCAACCCCCATTCACTTTTCTACCCTGCTTGGAATGAATCTTTAACTCTGACTTGTGAATCATAGGTCATGGATGACAAAAAGCTTTGGCTGGTGTGAAGCCTGAGTACCCCTTTTCAGAATAATACTGTATCATATGCAAAATGGAATATACAGTTACCAAGGGAACCAATTATTTTCAAACACAGTTATTAAATACTATTAAAATGCTGAGTAGTATTCCACTGTGTAACTGTACCATAATTTCTGTATCCATTCCTCAGTTGAGGGATATCTGGGTTGTTTCCAGATTCTGGCTACAGGATAAAGCTGCTACGAACATGGTTGAGCAAATGTCCTTGTTGTATAGTTGAGCATATTTCAGATATATGCCTAGGAGCGTTATAGCTGGATCTTGAAGTATCACTATTCCTAATTTTCTGAGAAAGCACCAGATTGATTTCCAAAGAAAGGGGAGATAGGAAGACATGGAGGGGACAGGAGCTTGACAAGGAGACCAACAGAGCCAAAAAATCTGGGCTCAGGGGTCCCTGCAGAGACTGATACCCCAACCAAGGACCATTCATGGAGAGGACCTAGAACCCCTGCTCAGATGTAGCCCATAGGCAGCTCAGTCTCCAAGTGGGTTCCCTAATAAGGGGAGAAGGGGCTGTCTCTGATATGAACTCAGTGGCCAGCTCTTTGATCACCTCTCTCGGGGGGGGGGGGGGAGTACAGCCTTGCCAGGCCAGAGAGGAAGACAATGCAGCCAGTCCTGATAAGACTTGATAGGCTAGGGACAGATAGAAGGGGAGGAAGACCTCCCCTATCAGTGAACTAGGGGAGGAGCATAAGGGGAGAAGAGGGAAAGAGGTGGGACTTGGAGGGGGCTACAGCGGGATACAAAGTGAATAAATTGCAATAAATAATAAATAAAATAAAAACACTTTTAAAATATAAAATATAGAAATGTATATGCTTTTTTATTAATACTTGAAATAACAAGGTCTAACAGCTGGTTAATACCTATTGTGATTTTATATCTGTTATGAGCTTAAGTGATATTTTTGGATATCCGCAGCAATTATGATATGATTTGTAGTTTCTTTTGCTAACAAGTCCCACACACTCCTCATATCACTGTGGGCATTGCATATCTTTGTGGTCAAAGGAAGTGTGAACTTTTAGGTAGACCTTGGTGAAGGCTGAGTGATATTGTCTTCCACAGACCCTTGACAGCACAGTCTCTGCCTTACCTTCTGTAGCCCTTAGTATCCTTGGGTCCCTCCTCCATTCACAGATGCTCTGGATACTTTATTGTCCTGTGAATTCCTCAAGCTTGTTTCCAGCCCTGGGGCCTTTGCCCTTGCCATTCCCTCTACCTAAAATTTCTTCCCCACACTTTGTTTTGCCAGAGGACTTTAAGGTCCCAGACTAAATATCACTTCTATTGGGGGAGCCATCTAAAGAAGAGCCTACTCTAATTGTGTTCTTTCATATAGAGGGGCTTATTGAATGGTCTCTGCTCATAACCCAATTTGAAGTCATCTTCATTTGTTCATTTACTTGTATATTTTCTATTGTTTCTACTGGACCATCTGTTCTGGGTTAGAAGTGGCTGTGTTTTACCTTGTAGGAAGTACTGCTTGCCACATACTAGGGCTTATTAGATATTGGTTGAATGAAGATTGACACAAAATATTTTAAGTTGGGGCTGTTTTTTATGACATATATTTGCTGTGACTAAATTTAACTTTAGCTAATGTTTTTGACTTAAAGTACTGAAAGTTTAGATTTAGGGGTTTAAGTGTGAATGTATCTAACTTACCTACTCTTATCCTCAAAGATAAGGAATATCAGCATGTTGATAAGACCCAAGCCATGGTCTTTGTTGCATTGTTTAGGAAGGCAAGCCTGGGCCCCTGGATCATCCATGACCCTGTAAAGGTACAACTTGAGTTATTAGCACAATGATGTTAGCTTTGTAGAGAATTCCTAACTCAAGGAATTGGGAGCATATTGTCTAAAACCCCCTTTCCAGTTTATAAATTAGTGGTCAGACTTTCAGAACTGAGTGATCCACCTAGGACAATATAATCCCTGACTTTGAACTACAACTCTTCACTGCCTAGCGCTATTTGAACTCAAATATTTGGGCCCTACACTCCAACCGGCATTAAATCATGGGAGACTCATTATTTTTTCCAAGGAACAGATGTTTCTGTCTCTGTCTTTCCTTATTATATCCTATATGTTTATTGTGTGTGTGTTTTATATCCTGTACATTTATTATGTGTGTCCTGTATGTTTATTGTTTATCCTATATATCCTGTATGTGTCCTATGTATTTATTGTATCCTTTTGTGTCCCATATGTCATGTATGTGTATTGCAGTTATCTACTTAGTCAGTGATATTTATTTCACATTTACTATGTGCTACCTACTAGGAATGCAAAACAGATTCTTGTCCCCTGGAGTTTAATCATGGCTGAGCACAAGACAGTGACTAACACAAAGATGTAATACCTGACTGAGAGCATTCTGTGATAGTGAGGGACCAGTTATTGAGATGGAGAAAAGTGGCAAAGATTTCCACCTATTAGAACTTCCCTGAAAAGAGGGACATCATTCCTAGTCTCCCATAACATATTTATGCAAGGTTTTCAAGGGCCTGAACCACATGTTCTCTCCATTTGAATCTTTACCGTGGCACAGTGAAGTGTATGGAGAGAACAGATGGGTGGAAGGACAGATGGATTGAAGGACAGGTGAAGTGGCTGGCTGGATCTTACTCTCTTAGCCTAGAAACCAGAACAGTGACTGGCAGTAATAAGTATTAAGACAGGGATTCTTTCCTGCTTGAATCTGCTTTTCATGTGAGCCTCAGACTTGAGGTAAGTGATTGTAGACAGAGCTGCATGAGAGAAAAGGATGGAGACCAATCACGTAGTTAATAGACCAATTGTGCATTTAAGTTTATTAGAGGACCCAAAAGAAAGAAGTTCTCAGAAAGTCCAAAGATTAAAAGACTGAAAACATTATCATAAAGATAAAAAATTAGCCGGGTGGTGGTGGTGCATGCCTGTAGATCCCAGCATTCTGGGAGGCAGAGGCAGGCAGACCTCTGTGACTTTGAGACCAGCCTGATCTACAAAGCGAGTTCAGGACAGCCAAGGCTACACAGAGAAACAGTCTCAAAAAACAAAAGCAAAAAACAAACAAACACGATAAAAGGTTGTTGAGGACTACAACAAATACTTTGAAGTCAAATACTTTGCCCAACAGATGGTTCTGTTGGACAAAAGTGTGATATTTTTATTTGTCTTGGGATCATTGTACACTTTATTCTTTTTTTTTTTTAAGTAAAAGGAGGCTTAAGTGAAAGGGTTTATTATTTCACTGTTTGGTGGTATTTCTGTACAAAGTATCCAAAAGCTATATAATAAATCAGAGTCGTCCATAACCCCAGCAGGAGTGACACTTGTGAGAAGGCTGAGTTCCACAGTTGCTGTAGGGAATTGTCACTTTGCTGCTTGGTGACTTTGTACCCCAGAGGGTACTGTAAACCAGAATGGACAGTCACATGAGTCTTGCATGTTCCTGTGTCCCAGTATGTTTCAGACTGTCAGACTAGCAGTGAGCTCTTGATATCATTACCAGGGTAACCAAGAGTCTGTGGATGTCACTGCCAACCTTGGGGTGATAAGGGAGCATCACGTCTACTGTTCTACCACTTAACTATGCTCTGATAAAGTACAGCATCTGCTTGTCCTTGGAGGCCAAGATAATTTTAGATGTGGTGGGTCTAGAGCATCAGGTGACCTGTGTGTAGCTGGCACGCTGGAAGGGTTAAGGTGGGTCAGCTTTTGAAGGACAGCCTGGGCTCAGCACTCATGGGATGCCTTGTACTATAGGCCAGTGGGTTTCTGCTTTGGCAGTTCTTGGGATGAGGTGCTGGTGGGGAGGGGGGGTATCTTGATGATCTGGACTTAGAGTTTTCAGAGACTACTCTGTAGGAAGTGTGTGAGATTCTTGCCAGGCATCTACCTGATCAGGGCTTTGTTACTTTCTGTATAAAACTTTATTTCAGGGCTAAAATTGAGGCCAAATTTGAAATTTCAATATTCACATTTTCTCGAAAGGTTAACTGAACCCTAGGGAGACAAGGGACTTGCTAAGGCAACTCTGAGGGAAATTTCCCCCACTCTATCAGTTTTCCAGAGATGCTGAAACAAAGCACCACACACTGCCCAGCTTAAGAGACAGCACTTATCACTTCATTGTCTGAAGGCTGAGAATTCAATTTCAAGGTGTCATCAGAGCTGAGTCCTCCCTATAAACATTCCTCTCCCAGCTTCTGGCAGTTTGCTGACCTTTGTGCTGCCTCGTATATGTATCTCCCATCTTTGCCTCTTCAACTGAATAGGTTTGTGAATGTTCAAGTGTCCCTTTTCTATGACTGTGCCAGCCCTTTTAGTTTAAGGTCTTATCCTAATGATTCCATTTAAAGCTCATTACTGCATAAGAACCCTGTTTCCACATAGGGGCACATCTTGGGTTACTGGAGGCTAGGACTTCAACCTACCTTCTTGAGAAGGTTCAATTGAACCCACACTATACCTTCTTTTGGGACCCATGGGATTCAAAGAAGAGGGTCTGAAAGATCTTGGTTCCGTAGGTTTGAGTGGCACCTTCCTCTTTAGTGGGCTGTATGAATGTCTGTGAGAGGATATTTCCCTAGCCATGTTGCATGGTGCTTTCCTAGTTCCTCATTTTGTTGTTTCAGTGACAGCAAATGGTAAACTACTTTGCTCAAAAACATTAAACTCACCACTCAGCTCCAGCTATAGTTAAGACTTTTTTTTTTTTTTTGGCTTGTTTTTTTTTTTTTTTTTTTTGAGACAGGGTTTCTCTGTATAACCCTGGTTGTCCTGAAACTCACTCTATAGGCTAGGATGATTTTTGAACTCTGTTATCTGCCTTCTTCTGCCTCCCGAGTGCTGAGATTATAAGTGTGCATAACCATTGCCTGGGTCATAGTTAAGTCTTTTAAGTAAATTCTATCTTTTTTCTTTGTGTGTCTCCTACATGCAGTTTTGTTTTCTTATTTCTGCATAGTGCTTGGACTGAACCAAGGGCTTCCTGAAAGAGTCCTGCCACCAAGCTACACCTATACATGTGTTCTCTGTGTGTCTCTTCTTTTTTCATTTCTCTCCCTGCCCCACTCCTTTTTTGGGTATGTGTGTATGCATTGTGCATCGTGATTGTGTATGTAGGTTAGGACATTTTGAGGAATGGGTTCTCTTCTTCCACTTTTGGATCTCAAGGATTGGACTCAATTCATCAATCAGGCTTGGTGATAAAGTACCCTTACTGGCTGAGCTATCTTCATGTCCCCCCCCCCCCTTCACATTTGTCCATTATATACTGTTTAGTTGAAGTCTTTTCATTTTACTGTAGCCTTTTAGTCTTTTGCAGTGCTTGGGATTCAATCCAAGGCCTTGTGTATGATAGGCAAGTACTGTAAAATTAAGCCACATCTCCTGTGTTTATTGTTGTATTTTGGAAGGCTAAAATACATTAAACTACATCAGAGTACTATGTACAGTATTCTTTCTGCTGCCCTCACTTCCTCTTCTGTGTCTCCCTTCACACTTGTATTTGCAGATACTGTTAACTTGGCCTGGGATAGGGCCCAGGAGGCAGATGACATGTGAGCAGCCTCTGTCCCCTCCAACTCCTCCCCGCATCCCCTGTAGTTAGGAGGCAGGAGAAGGACCTTCTGTTTGCTTTAGGGTTCTGCACTGAAAACGGGAAAAATAAGCTGGTTTATGCATCAATGGGACCTTAGACCAACACCTAAGGCCAGAAGACCTACAGTGGCTTAAGCATGTCAGCATTCTGCCCTATAAAGTGATGCTGGATCAACACTTTTAATGGTCTCTGCCCAGATTCTATTTATGGAATTTATTTTCCAGGTCCATGTGTATGGCAATATCTTGGCAGCAAAGCCCAGCAAAGTACTGCCCCTGCCTTCCTTGGCCTCTGCCTCAGTGAATTAAGTATCTCTTGTTCTGAACACCCTAAGCTTGCACCCAGGAGGGAGGAGGAAAGAAAAAGGGTGGACAGACAGATATTTGGGGCATGCAGGAACTTTTGAAATTAAAAATGAAATACAAAAACCACCAGATGATTCTCTAAAGAGCTGTAATAGGATTTGGGTGCTTACTGGCTGCTAGCTGTAGGCCTTTCCAGACAGTCACAGAAAGGAAATCTATAATCTAGAGAGTTTGAGTGCTGCTTCAAAATTTTTTGTTGTTTCTCAGTTGTGTCATCCTTGTGTTCTCTTTTTAAATTACTTTTGAGTTTTAATTCTTTTAAAAAATATTTATTTATGTATTTATTTTATGTATATGAGTGCTGTATCTACGTGCAAGAAGAGGGCATCAGATCATATTATAGTTGTTTGTGAGCCACCATTATGGCAACTAGAAATTGAACTCAGGACCTCTGGAAGAGCAGCCAGTACTCTTAGCTGCTGGAGCTATCTCCCATCAATTCTATAATAATAATAATTATTATTTCCTTAATTCTATTATTAGAAATAAATAAATAAATAAATAAATAAGACTGAGCATAGGCTCGGGTTCAGTGGGCAAATGTGCTAGCCTTTTAATCTTGACAGCATGCGTTTAATCTCTGGAATTTATGAAAAATGTGGTTGTATTGGCATGTACTTGCAATCCCTGAACTCCTAAGGGAGATGGGAATCAGAGACAGGATAATGGTCCTGAAGCTCATGGGCCATGTAGCCCTGAATACATGTAAGTGCAGTAGCAGAAACAAGAGTGACCTGGCTATTGATGATTATTAATATTTAATATTGATTTATCTTTTAGTTAAATAACAACAATTATTCCTAAGCCAGCTGTATACCCAAATCACCACTCTGAGACTAGATTTATTTAATTCTCCTAGAGCACAATGCTGGACAATAATTACTCCATCCTAAACCTACAAGCCCACATACCTTCCTCCCACTCAGATTTCCCACATTATACTTGATTTTAAGTATCTTAAGTCCGGTTCATCTCACCTGGTATTTCCAGGTCCTCTCAGATCTCTCTTCCCACTCTTGTCTTTCTTCCCTCCGGATCAGGATGTCCCATCCTATTCTCTCCATTGCTCAGCATTGGCCGGTTGTTGTATTGGCAACACAGAGAACAAATGGTACACAAACCTGAGACAGGTGATGCTTAGGGTAAGCATCACAATGCAATATCCGGATTGAAACCACATAGTGGGGTAGAGAAATCAGCATTTGAATGAACAAGGATATATTGTTTATATTCCACAAGAACATTATACCAACACCCAGCCTCAATTAGCACTCCTAAAAGTTGTCATCTGAGTTCCACTACACAGTGATACACATGACACACACATGCCATAAATGAATTTTAAAACATGTCTATGGATGAAATTTAAAACAGAATTGAAAAAGAAGAAATTTTAAATTGTCAAAGCAACAACCACTAGTAACAGATTAATTGTACTGTGGAATAGGCAGAAACAACCAACCCCCAAATGTCATGTCTCTTGGCTCAGAAGCCAGATATTTGTTTTTATTTTGTCATGTTTTAGTTTTTTTCAGTGGTGCAGATTGAACCCAGGGCCTTATTCATGCTAAGTAAATGCTCACTCATCTTTCCCCCTTTTATCATGAATCAGACTTACCAAGTTGCCCAGGTTGGCCTTGTACTTTCTCTGTTACTCAAATAGGCCTTGAATATGTACTTCTCTTACCTCATCTTTCTGAACATCTGGGGTTATAGGGATGTTCCAATGCCTGATATATGCCTCTCATCCTGTGCATGTGTGCATGTGTGTCTGTGTGTCTGTGTGTTGAAGTGGGGCAGAAGAGGGTCAGAGGACAACTTTGTGGAATCGATTCTTTTCTTTTACCTTTACTTGGGTTCTAAAGATTGAAGTCAGGTCACCAGAAGTGTGCAGCAAGCATTATTACCAAATGATCCAGTTCTGTAACATAGAATTCTTTTTCCTCAGAATTTTCTTGCTTGGACATTTTTGTTCTTCTCTACTTATCCCTCCCTAGTCTTAGACTGATTGCTGAGTGATCTTATTTTCTGCTCTGAGTTCTCTTAAAAAGGCTCAGAGAAACTATTGCTGTCAGCTTTGAAATAGTTGCTTTGGGGGGGGGGCTGTTGTCAGAAATGGCCCCAGGGAGACATGTTTAGTTGTAGTGCTTGCTCAGGGCACCTACATAGTTCTGAGTGTCAACAGGTCTCATCAGGAGGCTTGCACAAGTTGGAGGAAGGGACTGCCAGCATAGCTAGGTGCTGGGGTATTGTTAAAGGTCTTTGGGGGGAATTCCTGCTTGGAGTAGCACAGAATGGCCCTACCATTAGGCTTGAAAATGCAGAACAGAGAAGACATTGCCCTGACTCATCAATCAGGTTCTGGGAATAAAGGCAATGAGCCTGAGCAGTGAGGCTGGAGGGAGGCAGCAAGGAACAGAACTGTAAGTGGCAGGAAACTGAGGTTTGCAATAGGCTCTGTCTTCACAGGCAATGATTTTGAGCAAGTGATTAAACTCCCCAGAACCTGTCTTCTTCTCTGCCAAGTGGGACTAGGAATGTTGGGAGAATTAAATGACAACACCAGAGGGGAAGACTTGGCCCAGGTATGGCCAACTTCATCCTCCACTTCTTCACTATCATGGTGGTCACCGCTTTGGTGAACCATGCAGTTCATCAAAATGCTATATTCCTTGCCCCTCTTGGTTGCTGGTGGCCAAGTCCTGCTGTAAAGTTTATCTGCTCATTCATTGATCATTCATCTGTTAAACCATTTCTTTATTCCAGGAACCCAGGGAATTGCCAGGTGGCAGGACCTGGCTTTTGGCAGTGGTTGCTGGCAACCTGAATCACACAACATTCTTTTCCTTTATGCAACCTGAGTAGAACTCTTTCCCTTAGCCTGTTTGGCCCCTCAGATTTGTATTGACTAACTTGGCAGATTTGGAAGGCCTGGATGGTATCACTAAGCGCATCTCATCATCCTCCTGCCTCCAGGTGGGAGAGGCCTCATCTACTACACACATGAAGGTGATAGCCAACTCCATTCACTGACTTGTGGTGAGCTTTTACTCTAGGCATGGTGGAGCTGCCCCAAGTTGTCCCATGGTGGAGCCTCCCAGGAAGATGGGTGAGAAATACGCTTGTTACTGGGTCCCAGCATGGGTAGCAGGACAACTGTACAACAGATGTACATTTTCAGTACCAAGCATCAGAGAAACAGCAAGGCCAAGAAGTGTCAGAGACAGCCCTCTGGGTGCTGGTTGAACAGATGAAAGAACAGGAAACTGCTAGGTAAATAGGCTCAGAATTGTCAGTATCATCTGAGTGATTCTGATGGTCTTATCACTGCAAAGCCCTGTGGGCCCAAGGCCATTTTCTAGTTCTGCCTCAGGGATAAGGACCTAGAGATTCAGAGAGAATAGTAACTTTCTCAGAGTTCCAGAGCTGTGCAGAAGCAAAATCTAGATTCAAATACAGCCCCAAAGCGAAAAGTCATCTCTGTGTTGGCTGTTATTTCTCCATGGATGTGGACAGCCTTAGGCACATTTGAGAGGTCACTATCCATACTGCTTTGGTAGACTTCCTGCAGAAAACCTTGAAGGTTAACGAGAGATTAAATTAAACCATAGGCATCATCTGTGCCTCCAGCTTTTAAAGCCACCCTTGGGGTGAGAATAGATAGTGAAAAGATATCATGAGCAAAGCAGGCTTGACTTTCAGGACAATGAAAGGTACATTGACTTCCTCTAGACATTTGTGATTATGAAGGGACATAATTCAAGTTATATAGACAGGACCACAAACATTTTCCACTTCTGATGACACTAGCCCCAAGGTTCAGGTAGCAACGTAGGAGGCAGAGCAGCTGGAGCTGATTCTCACGTACAGTTGGGACAGTGAAAATGACACTGGTCACAGGATGCCTTGTGGCACCACCTGCCAGAAGTCCCCAGGCTAGCAGCTGTTCCTACTGCTCACCTGTCTCTTCCCTTTCTTTCTTCCCTGCTGGTTGTCCTCTCACCCTTTTCTCCCTGCATAGCCTCTTGGGAGATAACAGATGGGCATGGATGTCATTACTGTCTTTGCCTGCACTTTTTGCTGCCCCACTCATGAGTTTGACTCAAGGCCATTAGAAGTGAGGCCTGCTTGGTGAGGTGTCCTTGTAAACCCCAGTGGGTCTGGCCACTCTCCTGGGCCTGCTGGTGTCCTTTGTCAACATCTGATCAGGAGAGGTAAGGCTCTTAGCCTTGCTTACCTATATGAACTTCCCACCTACCTCTTACCTGGAACCCCTCTTAGATTCCTGTCTCTCACAGTGATTGGGTCCCTACCCTCTTTTTCACTTCATTTTCTTCATACATTTCACCTGCCCAGACTGGTGCAATAACCTCTCCAGTGAGGTTCTGTTTCTAGTTGTTTCTTCTTCTTCTTCTTCTTCTTCTTCTTCTTCTTCTTCTTCTTCTTCTCTTTCCTTCCTTTCTTCCTTCCTTCCTTCCTTCCTTTCTTCCTCTCTCCCCTCCCCTTCCTCCTTCCTTTTTCCTTCCCTCCCTCCCTCTCTTTTCTTCCTGCTTCTATTTTTCCTCTTTTTTATGTGTTTGAGCATTGCATTGTGCATGTGTATATGCATGTTTTTGACTATGTATGGGTATACGTATGAATGGGTGTAGGTATAAGTGTATATGTGCATACATATGGAGGCCCAAGGTTAATACTGAGAATTAACCTTCATCACTCTTCTACCTTATTCACTAAGGCAGGGTCGCTTAATCAAACCTAGAGCTTGCCAATATGGCTAGTCTTGCTAGTCAGCTGGCTTTGGGGATCCACTGTCTAGCTCTTTTAAGACTTGAATCATGTGGGCTGGAGAGTCAAGATGGGACATCTCTTGTCAGCTGCTGACCATTTGAATGCCAATCAGAGAGGATTAGCTTATTTCTGTGCCCTGCTGGAAGATCTTATAAAGGATATGGGTTTTCCCATTCCCCTCACTCTGAAGTGGGCCACCACACCCATCAGGCATTTACATGGGCTTATAGGTTCTGAACTTCAGTTCTTATAATTTCACATTAAGCTCTTAACTGTTGAGCTATGTCCCTAGACCATATCTGCCTTTTTTTTCTTTCTCCCTTTCTTTCTTTTCTTCTGGCTCATTTTTCTTTATATTCAGAAAGTTTTTGACTTCTCAGGTGATGTTAAAGCAGAGACTCTTAGCATACCTAAGTCCAATGCCTGTGGTTCCTGTCCCATGTATTTTATATGCACTGTGCCATAAATATTCAGGCTTCCTATGCCTGTGAGTAAACCCACTAACCTGGTGAGCAACAACATGGCTTCCAAGTGACATTATCACATCCTTGCTTCTCTATTTAAGAGCTGTCAAGCATTGGACACTTTGTTTAACCTCTCTGAACTACAGAAACAGAATAAAAATGATTATCATTGCTATCACTGATTAAGGTCTTATTATATTCTAGACACTGTATTTCTGTGTGCCCTTTTCCTAACCTAGAGAAGATGTCTTATTTTGCAAAGGAACTTGGGGTTTGTTACTATGAAGCTTCTTGACTAAAGTCACACAGTATCAAGAGGCCCAGCCATCTGTCTTTTCTAGTCTGTACCTTCTTTATCTTTGGGAGCCCAAAGCCTGCACCCTGAGGAAACTGTGAACAAACATACAATAGCAGCAAGCCAGTAGAGGTATTCCCAAGGAAAGGAAGAAAGAGGGAAGATGATATAGACTGTGAGCAAGGTACCTGAGGATGGAGAAGGCCTGAGGTTGGCCTTTAGCTCCGGTGAGCTACTCTGCCTAGCATGGAGCCCTCACACTTTCACTGGGTATAGTGTTGACACTATTCAGCTCTCTGTGACCATTCTTTCCCAGGGCCAAATTTATTTTCAATGGAATGGGAAGCAAAGATGCCTCCATGATAGTTTTGGGAGGATGAGCATATCCTGCTGAAGGTGGCTTCTGCCTGTAACAGTGTTGGCTTTGCTCCTGGATGCCTTGAGCTCTTTCATGTGGGCTGGGGAGGCAAGTTGAGGTGTTGTCTCTTACCACCTATTGACCACTTGAATGTCAAATGGGAGGATTGGCCCATCTCTGAGCCCCTGCTGGAAGATCTTATGGGACCTATGTATTCTACTAGTCTCCTTACCCTCAGGCTTTGGTGGAAGCTGCAGGAGAAGCCAGCCTATAGAATGAGTTAACTAGGCTTTCCTGATACATGTCCTGCTAGTGATCTCTTTGAGGGTATAGCAGATCAGGCTTCCTGTAGCTCTGGGGAGGGGCCACTGATCTCTTAGGAATGGAAGGAAGGCAATCTTTTGGATTAATCTCCTATCAGTTTGGCTTATTCTTCTGCCTAGTGAATGTGGTTATGTCTCAAGCCAGTTTGGTTGACTACTTTGCACTGGGTGCTGAGGAGCAGAGTGGCACCTGGCTGAGGGAAGACTAATTTGTGCTATGTGTTACTCCTGCCCTTCTAGAAGAGTCTGCAGATGTTCTTTACTAAATATTGTATGGGTCTGAGTGGTGTGCCAGTATGGCATATATATGCATGTATGGGTGTATGTATATGCCTGCACAAACATGCTTACAAGCAGATGCCTATCACTAGACTACATGTCCAGAAGGCAAAGTTGCTGGCTGTTTTGGGACTCTTCCACCTGCACAGATTTGAGGAGAAATGACTCAGACTCCAAAAGGTCAACAAGAGAAGGCATTGGGGCATTATGGAGGTGGGGGTGCTGAGAAAGCCAACTTTATGACCTTTGTTGTTGTTGTTTTATTTTTTTGAGACAGGGTTTCCCTGTCTAGCCCTGGCTGTACTGTAACTAGCTCTGTAGACTAGGCTGGCCTCAAACTCACTCACAGAGATCCACCTGCCTCTGTCTCTTGTGCTGGCATTAAATTCATGTGCCATAACCACCTAGACTTCCTTTTAAACTTTTAAAAATGATAGGGTCTTCTATTGATCCCACAGGCCACGAGTTGGACATGCTTGGAGATTTTCCAAATATCTAGTCTCTGCTTCCTGGTGACTCATTGTCTTTAACCAGACTATGCTTGGCCTCTTTACATCCTGTCTTGCAGGCAACTACTTTCTGGCAAGGAGTCCCAGCAGTCTTCACTAAGAAAGGTCTTTCCTTGTAGGACCTAAACTTTACCTGGGAGAGAGATTGCTCAGCAGAAAAAGACAAGGAATGCTACTTGTTTTCTATGTTTGCCTGACTAGGATACATGGCCATTTCTTCCTTAGTCCTGTTCCTGTTTTCTCTATGAGGGAGGGGTAGAATGAGGTTCCATGGGTGAGCATAGTAGCCCTTTCTGTCTGTCTCCTCATAATGACAGGGTTGGGCCTCAGTGATCTTTGCCTAGCTTTTGCACAGTACCTGCACACATTGGGGTGTTTAAGGAGCCATCTTGGAACTAAGGTCTTGAGTTTGTGCTCCACCAGTGGTTAACCACCTGTTCCTTTTTGTTTACATTTCCAGAAGCCTATCTCTTCTCTGTTGTACTGGGGAAACTCATTTGACTTTACCCTCCCTCCTCAACACTTACTTCCTGTTTTTGTCTTTCTGAAACAATTGGCCATGTTTTGTCAATTGACAAACAAACAAACAAACAAAAATTGACAGGGTTTTGTGGGAAGATGCTGTAGATCCCTTTGGGAAGTAAAAAACAATTTATACATGTGTATATGAAGAATAAAAATAAACAAAGCTCCCTTCAGGGCTGAAGAGAAGTTGCCTGAAGAATGTGTTCCTCCCAGAAGAATGTGTTCATGAGAATCTACCCTGTTGCTATGGAGTGGGAGAGTGGGCTCTGACAGGTCAGCACGTTAGACACTGCCAGGCTGGTTCCCTCCAGGGCTCCAGAAAACCGGTTACTCAAACAGGAGACATTGCATATCCCTAGGTATCGGATAGGGAACCCTGAAGGAGCCAGTGCTACAGGGATTGACTGTAGCTGGCTAGATCCCCATTATGGAAAAACTGGTGAAGGCTTGGCTATCCATGTATTTTTTAAGTGCCCTGGAAGGAAGGTAGGTATCACAGTAGAAACCTTAGTGACAGGTGCGTGACCCTGATGCTTTTCATCTCCATCCCTGGGAGATACTGAGGCTTCTCAGTCCTCCAAGATGATGACATTGACCAAAGGATCCTGAGAAGGCACAAATACACTGAGGGTGGGACAGACTCTGGCCTTGGCTACTTTTGCCACCACTGAAAGGCTGTTTTGAAGTTCTGGCCACCAGCAGGAGACATTATTTAAGACCTTGGTGAGTAATGTAAGTTGAATGAAAACCTCACTACTACTCAGCTGCCTATGCATTCTACCATCATAAAACTGAATTGTGGAGCAGGATGATGTTCAGTGTAGGTCACTCCCATGTTCAAGCAGAGATTGTGGCTTAGCCAGAGAGAGAAGAGTCAGAGGGCAGAAGGCTCCATGGTTAATAAGGATGGAGGCAAGGAATTATTGCTATACCTGGTTAACAGCCCTTGACTTTATGGATTAACTGTTACAAAGGTGCAGGGAACACAGCAGCCAAGCATCATGAGTACTGGAAAGAACCACAAGGACAAAATGATGTGTCAGAATTAAGAATAGTGATTCCTCAAGATCCAGCTATACCACTCCTAGGCATATACCCAAAAGATGTTCAAGTACACAACAAGGACATTTGCTCAACTATGTCCATAGCTACTTTATTCGTAATAGCCAGAACCTGGAAACAACCCAGATGCCCCTCAGTTGATGAATGGATACAGAAATTGTGGTACTTTTACACAATGGAATACTACTCAGCAATTAAAAATGAGGAAATCATGAAATTTGCAGGCAAATGGTGGGACCTGGAAACTATCATCCTGAGTGAGGTATCCCAAAAGCAGAAAGACGCACATGGTATATACTCACTTATATAGACCTATAAAATAGGATAAACATACTGAAATCTATATACCTAAAAAAGATAAACAAGAAAGAGGACCTGGGGTAAGAGGATTAATCCTCACTTAGAAAGTCAAATTGGATGGACATTGAATGTAGGAGAAAACAAGTAGTAGGACAAGAGCCTACCACAGAGGGCCTCGGAAAGACTCTACCTAGCAGGGTATCAAAGCAAATATTAAGAAACAATCAACCTTTTGGCAGAGTGCAGGGAATCATATGAAAGACGGGGGAGTTAGTATGACCTGGAGAGGACAGGAGCTCTGCAAGGACCAAATATATCAGGGCACAGGGGTCTTTTATGAGACTGTCTCTCCAACCAAGGACCATGTATGGTTATAACCTAGAATCCTTGCTTGTATGTAGCAAATGGTAACTCAATACCCAAGTGGGTACACTAGTAAGGGGAACAGAGACTAATTTGGACATGAACTCAATGGCTGGCTCTTCAACCTCCCTGCCCCCCGAGGGAGGAGCAGCTTTGCTAGGCCACAGAAGAGGACATTGCAGCCATTCCTGAAGAGACGTGATAAGCTAGAGTTAGATGGAAGGGGAGGAGGTCTTCCCCTATCAGTGTACTTGGAAAGGGGCAGGGAGGAGATGAGGGAGGGGTGGGATAGGGAGGGAATGCAGGAGGGGGCTACGGCTGGGATACAAAGTACATAACCTGTGATTAATTTAAAATAAAAATGTTAAAATTAATAAAAAAGTGATGTGTCAGACTTTGCTACAGAGCTCTGGAAGGAAGATAATAGCTTCTAAGCAAGTCCTGGGTACAGTACTAGGCTAGTCTTTGTCATTAGTTCTTCAATTTTACTATGGGGCAAATATTCCTATCTCTCAGGGTTCTCATGAACATCAGCCAAGTTGCAGTGAGGAGGGTCCTTATACATGGAACCTGGAGAGATCATGTACAGGAAGGACAGAAGAGGTAGGATTTATGCTTGTATCTGTGCAGTCCTGTGAATAGCCTTTTCTGGGGTTCCTTTCAGCCAGGCCTTTGTCTGAAAGCACGCTCTCCCTGCTAGGACTGATTCAGGTCTTCACTGATTCAGGTTTCCTGGGATTTCTGTGACCCTGAGATTGGCACCAGCCTTTGGTGTCTTAGTACCCCTACCCCGTGCATGGACTATTGTTTTGTTAGGGTCCAGGATACACTGAATGACCCCAACACTTGAGTAGCATGCAAACAACAAAGGGCTTTTTTATTCTGCAGAAGTCAGAGGAACACTCAGGCTCCTTTTAAAACCAGAAAGGGGAATTCCTACTGTTTCTACCTAACCTCGATTGGGATTGGCTGGTGCCCATGGAGGCTATGTGACTCTGGTCAAGATTTAGGTGCTTTTCAAGAGTTAAGCAACCTTATCTTCCCCAGGCCAGATGTCTTGGCTATTTTTGATTGGTTGTCCTTTTTCTACATTTGTTTTGTTTTTTTGTTTTTGTTTTTTTCTGGTAACTCTTAGGCTTGTTTTGTCTAGTGAGAAAAATGAAGCCTGTCATGGAGTTAGTCAGGCTTATTTAGCCAGGCTCTCTCAGTTCCAAGTTTTTTGCTCCCTGTGGAGAGTGGCTACCCCCTAGGCTCATGAAGGTCCTCATGTGGTCCTGCCAGTGAAGTGCTGTTTTTTTTTTGTTGGTTTGTTTCTTTTTCTTTCTCTTTTTGGTAGCTCCAGGGTTGAAACCTAGCCTTGTGAGATAACTGCTATGCAAGCACTTAACCACTGAGTCACACACACTCAATTGTTGAGACCAATAGGTGGCCTTTTCACTCTTGTTTTACAAATGAGGTTCTGAAAATTTGCCTCAGTTACCCACTTACTGACCAAAATGCTTGGTTCCCCCCAGGTCCTAGTTGCTTCTCAGATCACTGTCAGTTTTAACCAGAGTTTTGTGATTCAGGCAAGCTGAAGGGTTCAGCCCTTTCCTGCCTGGTGGGCCTCCTGCTTAGCTCAGGCTCTATTTGCATATAGGTCTCCAGTCTCTGGTCCTAAGCAGTTACCACCTACACACCTGTCTCATTTTTTTTTTTCATTCCTACATTTGGGTAGAGGATGATGAGGTAGTGGGAGAAGTGAACTGGTATGAATTTGCCAAACCAAACATCTAATCAATTCCAAAAAAAAAAAAAAATTTTCCATGGTTGCTTCTTAATGGGCCAAGCCCATATTTTTCCACTGAAATGCTTCTCTTGCTCAAAATGGCTCTTGACATAGGAGCTAGCCATAGCATCCATGTCACAGATTACATTTTATTTGGGCTTTGCCACTTTCAGAGTGTTACCACTACTCTGCGTAAGGAGCATGCTACATGATGGAAATACGGCTGAGGACCATTTTTAGCGGCCAATGTGGTGCAAGGTGCTTTTTTGAAGGTTTTCTTTGTTTGGCTGAGAAAAGAATCCATGTTTTGTGAAGTCCTTGCTAGATTTCACCGGTTTTGCCAGGAATCCATAAAATAAATTAAATCTCATCACAGCAAAGCATTTTGGGGTTCACAGATGCATTTATATAAGCAATTGCAGATTCCTTTGTAGGCAACTCACTTCTTTTTTTTAAAATGTAATTTATTTATTTTTATATTAATCACAGGTTAGGTACTTTGCATCCCAGGCGTAGCCCCCTCTCTTATTCCCTCCCACTCTCCCCATCCCTCCCTCATCTCCTCCCCGCCCACTCCAAGTCTACC
>CM053762.1:70185884-70196197 GCA_028658305.1 Pachyuromys duprasi
GGCTTGGTTGTGAGTCTTAATATCTGCTTTGCTATATTGCTATATTGATTCTTTCAGAGGCCCTCTTTGGTATGCTCCTGTCCTGTTGCTTGTTTTCTCCTCCATTCAATGTCCATCCCATTTGTTCATCTAAACGAGCATTGATCCTACCAACCTGGGTCCTCCTTCTTGTATATCTTCCCTAGGTGTATATATTTCAGCATGACCTTCCTATCCTATAGGATTATATAAGTGAGTATATACCATATGTTTCTTTCTGCTTTTGGGATACCTCACTGAGGATGATCGTTTCCAGGTCCCACCATTTGCCTGGGAATTTCATGATTTCTTCCTTTTTAATTGCTGAGTAGTATTCCATTGTGTAAAAGTACCATAATTTCTGTATCCATTCCTCAACTGAGGGACATCTGGGGCAACTCACTTCTAGCAAGTGATTTTCTATGTGTACATGTGTTTGCATATTAACATATGCACATGGTTGGTAGATTTGGAGGCTAGAAAATGTGCTTAGGAACCTCAAGCATTCTTTCTCAGGAACTCTCCATCTTTTTTTCTTTTATTTATTTATCTAAAATTTATTAATTATATTTATTTACTTTGTATCCCAGCTGTAGGCCCCTCCCTCATCTCCTCCCATTCCCTCCCTCTCTCTTGCCTTTGTGCCTCTCCTAGTCCACTGACAGGGGAGATCATCCTCCCCTATTATCTGACCCTACCCTGTCATGTCTCATCAAGGTTGTCTGGATCCTTTTTCTCTGTGGCCTAGTAAGGCCACCTTGCCAGGGGGAGTTGATCAAAGAGCAGACAACCAAGTTCATGCCAGTGACTGTCCCTGCGCCCCTTAATAGGGAAACCACATGGAGACTGAGCTGTTCATGAGCTACATCTGATCAGGGGGTCTAGGTCCTTTACATGCTTGGTCCTTGGTTGATTCAAGTCTTTTCAGGCCACCCTGGGCCCAAATAGTTTGTCTCTGTTGGTCTCCTTGTGGAGCTCTGTCCCCTCCAAGTCTTTCTATCTCCATAAGATTCCCTGCATTCTGCCCAGTTTGACTGTAAGTCTCAGCATCTGCTTCGATACCCTGCTGAGTAGAGACTTTCAGAGGACTCCTGTGGAAGTCTCTTGTCCTTTTCTCCTACTTCCGATGTCTATCCTGTTTGCCCTTCGAATGAGGTTTAAGTCTCTTCCCCAGGGTCCTTCTTGTTGTTTAGCTTCTCTTGGACTATAGATTTTAGTATGTTTATCCTATATGATATGGCTAATATCCACTTATAAGTGAGTATATACCATGTTTGTCTTTCTGCTCCCGTGTTACCTCACTCAGGATGATCTTTTCTAGTTCCATCCATTTGCCTGCAGATTTCATGATTTCCTTGTTTTTAATTGCTGAGTAGTATTCCATTGTATAAAGTACCACAATTTCTGTATCCATTCCTTGGTTGAGGGACATCTGGGTTGTTTCCAGATTCTGGCTATTACAAGTAAAACTTCTAAGAACATAGTTGAGCAAATGTCCTTGTTGAATGTTGGAGCAGCTTTCGGGTATATGCTTATGAGTGGTGTAGCTGGATCTCGAGGTAGCACTACTCCTAATTTTCTGAGAAAGCGCCAAATTGATTTCCAGAGTGGTTGTACAAGTTTACATTCCCACCAGCAATGGAGGAGGGTTCCCCTTTCCAGCATGTGTTGTCACTTGAGTTTTTGATCTTAGCCATTCTGATGGGTGTAAGGTGGAATCTCAGAGTTGTTTTGATTTGCATTTCCCTGATACTAAGGATGATGAGCATTTCTTTTAATTGTTTCTCTGTCATTCGATGTTCTTCTGTTGAGAATTCTCTGTTTGGCTCTGTACCCCATTTTTTAAATTGGATTACTTGGTTTTTTGATGTTTAATTTCTTGAATTCTTTATATATTCTGGATGTTAGCTGTCTGTCAGATGTTGGGTTGATGAAGATCTTTTCCCAGTCTGTAGGCTGTTGTTTTGTTCTGTTAACAGTGGCTTTTGCTTTACAGAAGTTTTTTAGTTTCAGGAGATCCCATTTATTGATTGTTGGTCTTAGAGCCTGTGCTGTTGGTGTTCTGTTCAGGAAGTTGTTTCCTGTGCCAATGAGTTCAAGGCTCTTCCCAATTTTTCTTCTAACAGATCTAGTGTGTCTGGATTTATGTTGAGGTCTTTGATCCACTGGGACTTTACTTTTGTGCGGGATGATAAACATGGATCTATTTGCATTTCTCTACATGTATACATCCAGTTAGACCAGCATCATTTGTTGAAGATGCTGTCTTTTTTCCATTTTATGATTTTGGCTTTGTCAACAATCAAGTGTCTGTAGTTTTGTGGGTTTCTTTCTTACTCTTCAATTCAATTCCATTGATCTACCAGTTTGTTTCTATGCCAGTACCATGCAGTTTTTATTACTGTTGCTTTATAACACAGCTTGAGATCAAGGATGGAGGTACCTCCAGAAGATCTTTTATTATACAGGGTTATTTTAGCTATTCTGGTTTTTTTTAATTCTTCTGTATGAAAATGAAAATTGTTCTTTCAAGGTCTGTAAAGAATTGTGCTGGCATTTTGATGGGAATTGCATTGAATTTGTAGATTTGCTTTTGGTAGGATGGTCATTTTCTTTATATTAATCCTACTGATCCAGGAGCATGGAAGATCTTTCCATCTTCTGATTTCTTCAATTCTTTTCTTCAGAGACTTGAAGTTTTTTTTTTTCATATGGTTCTTTCAGTTGCTTGGTTAGAGTCATACCAAGGTACTTTATGTTTTTTTGTGGCTATTGTAAATGGTGGTGTTTCCCTAATTTCTTTCTCAGCCAATTTGTCTTTTGTATACAGGAGGGCATCTGATTTTTTGGAGTTAATTTTGTATCTAGCCACTTTGCTGAAGGTGTTTATCTGCTGAAGGAATTCTCTAGATGAATTTTGGGGGTCACTCATGTATACTTTCATATATCTGGGAATAGTGATACTTATACTCCTTTTTTTCTGATTTGTATCCCCTTGATCTCCTTTAGTTGTCTTATTGTTCTAGCTAGGACTTCAGGTACTATGTAGAAGAGATAGGAAGAGAGTGGGCAGCCTTGCCTTGTCCCTGATTTCAGTGGGATTGATTTAAGTTTCTCTCCATTTAATTTGATGTTGTCTATAGGCTTGCTGTGTGTTGCATTTATTATGTTTAGGTATGGGCCTTGTATTTCTGATCTCCAAATTTTTAAACATGAATGAGTGTTGGATTTTGTCAAATGCTTTTTCAGCATCTAAGGAGATAATCATTTTTTTTCTTTCAGTTTGTTTATATGGTGGATTATATTGATGGATTTCTGTATATTGAACCACCCCTGCATGCCTGAGATGAAGCCTCCTTGGTCGTGGGATGATATTTTTGATGTGTTCTTGGATTTGGATTGCGAGTGTTTTATTGAGTATTTTTGCATTAATGTTCATAAGTGAGATTGGTCTGAAGTTCTCTTTCTTTGTTGGGTCTTTGTGCAGTTTAGGTATCAAGGTGACAATGTTGTCATAGAATGAGGTTGATAATGTTCCTTATGTTTCTATTTTGTGGAATAGTTTTAAAGAGTATCAGTATTAACTCTTCTTTGAAGGTTTGGTAGCATTCTGCGCTGAAACTGTCTGAAACTCAGCTTTTTTTGGATGGGAGACTTTTGATGACACCTCTATTTCCTTAGGGGATATAGGACTATTTAATTTATTTACCTGATCTATATTCAGCTTTGGTAGATGGAATCTATTAAGAAAATTGTCCATTTCATTTAGATTTTCAAATTTTGTTGCATATAGGCTTTTGAAGTAGGACCTAATGATTCTTTGGATTTTCGCAGCATCTGCCATTATGTCCCTCTTTTCATTTCTGATTTTGTTGAACATTCAAGCACTAACTAGGCAGATGGTTAGTGTGCGCCTTGTGTTCTTGACTCTGGGATATTCACAGAGACAACTGATGGAACTTGTAGTTTCCTCCTCAGTGCTGTGTCAGAACCGTAGGGATGGCAGCCATACCTCTTGGGGTATAAAATGATTTTGGTTTGGGTAAAGTTGGCTCATGTGTGGCTGATGTTTAGAAAAGATATTAAGGTACATGTCATGCTGGAGGAGATCTTCACTTGTGTTATTGTCTATTCCTCAGGAAATCTTGGGCCATCCTACTATGATCTGACCTGAGGAAACTGCGGCTTATGGATGTGACATGGTTTTTCTAATATAATGTGATTATTAACTGAGAGAACTTGGATCGAAGCCTAGGCCTTCCAAACTCCTGATTCTAAACTATTAACTATTGTAGCCCATATGGCATCAATCAAAGAAATGATTTTTTTTTTTCCATTCTAGGGTATACTCCTAGGAAGCTTCTTGAGCAAAGTGACTATGGGTGAATGGTAGGATGTAGTAAGAGATGTTTGAGAGTAACATAGAATGTTCTTTGGGTCCAGATGTGATTATGCCTCATTGAGTAGTTTGGGTATGAGTACCTTAAACATTTTCTTATATGAATGGTATCTCCAGTTATCCCCTCTTTCTGTGTCAGCAGGGACCCATACTCTGCTCTACAACGTGTCTTCTGGTCTGACTTGGCTGTTGCCACCACATAGTTTCAAGGATGTAGAAAAAAGGAAAAAGAAAAAAATTCTTTCACAGTTCTTTCAACAATCAGCCACAATGAGAGTTTTTCTAGAAGCTAATTACCCATCTCTTCAGTTCACTGGTCACCTGGTTGTTAGGGAGTCTGCCTACACAGAAATGTGGGTGTGGGTAACAAAAGTCCTGCCTTTAAAATCCTTTTAGTAGTATGGCTACCGAAGGACCAAGCAGTTAAGTGGAGAGGAAAAGTCTCCTGGGTATGAGGGCTAGAGCTCATGTGTCTATTTTTATTTGTTCAGGTGGTTATTTATGTTTAACTAGAGCATATAGCCATAGCTCACCATGTCATCAGCTCTCTGAAAAGACCAGAGACACTCTAGGATCTAAATCAGTCCAGCTTTTCAGATGCTGTTCTCTAGAGCAATACTAGCAGGGCTCAGAGCCAGCCTCTCACCTGTTCCCTGGGCTAGCTGGCACCTAGTTTTGTTTAGCCCTGTCTTTAATGGGAGGATGTTCCTGTGTAGCCCATGACAAGTATGGGGCCTTGGTAGCTCATCCGCCCTGCCCCTTTCTTCATGCACTAAGGCGAGAGTTTACTCTGGGCTTCTCATCTCTCAGGAGTTCATACTTCTTGATCCTCAGAGCTGCCAGTCTTGTTCTGCAGACTGACTGGTCCACACATGAAAGCTTGCTCCCAGAAAGCCTCTTTTTCAAGACTGTTTTCGCATGGGTCCGAAATGAGCCCTTTCCACTATGAAAGGAGTTAGAATGCTGATTTGTGGGAAGAAAGCTAGGAGAAGCTTGTGTGAGAAGCAGCTTCTGAAGTGGGTCTGGGGCACATGCAGTCTCCTGTGGTTTTTGTTCTCTGATTACCTCAGAGCCTTATGGTAAGGAGGTTGGAAAGGTATTTCTTAGGGTGTTAGAAATCAAATGCTATTAATATGCTAATTGCAGCAGATTCATTTGCCATTAAGGCAGGTCCTGCAGAGCCTCCCTGTTGATGGCAAGTGTTGATGTTCTTCTCTTGAAATAGAAAGTCTGTATTGACTTTCTTATGATCAGCCCTTGGAGTTAGCAGGTGCAGCCTGGATTCTGGAAGTCAAGGCTAGATGGTAATAGGGGAGGGGGTGTGATGCACTTCAGAAAGACACTGGTGAGAACTGGGGAGATAGCACAGTTTGTAAAAGTATTGCTGTAAAAGCACAAGGACCTGAGTCCCATCCCAGGACACATGTGCTGGGTATGATGGCACACTTGTAATTCCAGTACCAGAAAGGCAAACAGAGGCATATATCTCTGGGGATCACTGGCCAGCAGCCCAGTCTCCCTGGCCAGTTCCAGGCCACTGATAGGTCCCATTTCTCAAAAACACGTAAGCAAGCAAGCAAACAAACCAACTGAGTAGGGGAATGGTGCCTGGAGGTTGATCTTTGGCATCTACACACACACACACACACACACACACACGCACGCACGCACGCACGCACGCGCACACACACGGAGGTAGGAAGGAGTCTCAGAGATACATGGATGGTATGGATGCTGTGTTGGGTGCTGTGTTACCTGTTCTTTTCAGTGGACATCTAAGCATTATTTTTTGCAATGGCATCTGTGTTTGGCTTTAGCTTTGGGTTAATGATGCAGGTGCTCTTTCCTCCACATCACTTTTGTCCAAGAGCAGTAGTTCTCAGCCTTCCTAATGCTGCAACCCCTTAATACAGTCCCTCAAGTTGTGGTGACCCCAACCATAAAATTATTTTCATTGCTACTTCATAACTGTAATTTTGCTACTGTTATGAATCATAATTCAAATATCTGATATGAAGATGGTCCTAGAGTCATTCAACCCTCAAAGGGATTGTGACCCACAGATTGAGAAACACTGTCCTAGAAGTACCTGGCTTCTAAGAAAAAGAAAATGGTAGCCACTGAGCCAAGAATAGTATTTGTTTGGAAAATTGAGAGAAGAGTGGACTGTTTTCATTGAGGGTGGATTCCTGAGAATAAGAAGTAGGGTTGATCAATCCCTTAGCTTTTTGAGATACTAGGATGGCAGAAGTATGCCCTCTCTGAACTGGTGGGGATTATCACTCACTGGTAAGGGAAATCCTTTTTTTAATTATGGACTGAGGTTGTATGGCAATGGTCATGACTTTTTTTGAAGAGCCAGCTATACATTATAGGTGAGTAACATGTTACTAATATACTTCATAAAGCTAACAGTATTTATTAAACAGTTGCTATCTGCCAGGCCTAAGTCGGGTACTATAGATGTACTATGGAGCATTCCAGTTATTACACCTGAATGATGGGGAGGTGTAAAGCAACCCTTTGTATCCACAGACTGTCTGGATAGGAGTTCAAATATAGTAAAGTCCAAATCTTTAATTTCTCCTACATAGTGTTTGAAATCTCAGTTTTAAGATTTTAAAGCTGAGAACTGAAAGTTTAATTCACTTGCATGTCTGGCTGTTGGTGGGTCTTCTCTACTTTGATGAGACCTTACCGTGTGTCATAGGCTTCCCCTGCAACAAAGGGGCATGTCAATAGACAAAAGCTATACCTGTTTTGTGGAATCACATTTACCATCTTCTGTTATTTGGAATAGTGATGAGATCTTAGGTCCAAAGGGAGGGGAACACCCTATCATATGCAGCATATATCAAAAAGTGTAAGAGAGGGCTAAGGAGATGGCTCAACAGTTAAAAGTGAATATGTTTGTTTTTTTTTCCAAAGGATCCAAGTATGATTCCCTGCACCTATGTTAGGTAGTTCCGAATGTCCTTTAGCTTTAGTTCCAACATTTTCTTCTGACATCCAAGGGCTCATGTGCACACGTGTCTATCCACTTGTAAACACACATACACACAGAGAATTAAAATAAAAGAATTAAAAATAAAGAATAATTTAAAAGAAGTGTTAGACTTTTTCAAGAATTAAAAATAAAGAATAATTAAAGAATAATTTAAAAGAAGTGTTAGACTTTTTCAAGTTGGATACTATAGATGTACTATGGAGCATTCCAGTTACTACACCTGAATGGGGAGGTGTAAAGCAACCCTTTGTATCTACTGGATTGGAGTTCAAATACAGTAAAGTCCAAATCTTTAATTTCTCTGAATGAGAAAGAAGGTCTGACAAAGAACAAAGTAGATTTGAAGAATAAGAACTCAGATTTTTCAAAATGAAAATTTAACAAGTTGAAGTAAAGCAGATTCATATTGGTATATGAAAAATATTAGAAAACGTTGAAGCAAACTAGCGTGTGTTAGGATGCAGCCAGAAATGTTTGGAGGTGGAAATAAGGAATGATAAGTAAGGACTGGTGAGACGGCTCAGCAGGTATGGGGACCCTTCAAGTTTCTTTTAATCTCCACATACATGCTATGTCACCTGCACCCTTCTCCCTCTCAAAATATGAATGAATGAATGAATGAATGAATGAATGAATGAATGAATGAGTGAATAAATGAATAGATAGATAGATAGATAGATAGATAGATAGATAGATAGATAGATAGATAGATAGATAGATAGATAGATAGATAGGTAATGGGATTTATAGTCAGGTCTTTAGCAGAATCTGCAGGGAGATTTACCTTCTCATTGGGAACTCTTCTGAAAGTTGACAAAAGGAAGAAGGTTACTTTACCAATATTTACTATGCTAACCTTCTCTTTAGCCTCCTACAAATAGTAAGCTATCTTGTGGGTACCTCATTGTAAGAAAGGATGGAAAATAACCATGCTCACCCAAGAACATCATTCCCAAGAACCTGCCGTGTGCAGGAACTAGCTTTTAATCCCGAAGAAGGCAGCAATGAGAGATCAGGCCAGTACTCTATTCCAGAGCTGAGCTGAAGATGGTAGGCAATTAACAAGCAACCAGTCATGGAGATTTCCCAAAGGACTTATGTTTAGTGCTTCTGAAGAGAGGTGAAGGAGCACTGGCTAGAGAAGAAGTCAAATGTGGCACTGCCCTGAGGACCTGGCCACCACCTGTTCTTGCCTGCTACTCTGTGCTCGTTGGAGGGCACTATGCTATAAGAAAGAACAGTCAATATTTAAAATAAATAGGAATTCTTAGGAAGCCTTTAGTTGTCCTGTAACAATTCTAAGTTTAAGTGTATCTATTATTTATAATGCTGTAGTCTGGAGTCAGATACCATGCAGTCATCTGTGCCTTTGTGTATACCTACATCACCAAGCTTCCTGTCCCTTGTAGTAAAGTCAATCCAGAATGACCAGCTCAGCATTGCCTCTTGTGCCCTTGGGAACATGACCAGTACAAGACAGACTTGCACAATTCTGTCATCTTGGGAAAACAAAATGTATCTCTGATCTTTTGCCTTAAGTTCCTAGAACCAGGCTGTTTATTTAATGTTCTGTACCCTAAAAGTAGTTCTGTTGACATCAAAACCTCAATGAAATGTTCTTCTAATGAAGATGGTTCATGATACCTCCAGGAAGGAAGACTAAATAGAGTTCTGTAGGAAAGAAAATGTCTAGTACTTCTGCTATCTTGAGGTGAACACATGCTTTTAGATTGGAGGACCTTAATTCCTTGGTCTTCTGTTTGTATGATAAGAGAAATGGGACCTTGGTGCACTATCATAGCATCTTAGGTCAAGATGAAAGAAGTCAGTGGGTGCACACATTTAAAGCAACACCTGGGGCTCACATTGCCTGACAAAGCAGCATCTGAAATTGTTTAGATTTAGTAGATATAAACAGGCGAACCCTCTGTTCCAGTTAACCCTTATGGGAAGTTGATGTTTTCTGTCTCTCCTGGGCAGTAAGTGAAGGTAGTAAATAAATGTGGCAAGAATGTCTACAGTATGATTCTTTTATAATCATAACAGATAAATGGTATTGATAGAGGATCTGCCATATGCCAGGCACTATGGTGAATATCTTGATTCATACTTATGAGATCCATTTAAGATCTATGAAATAAATCTTTATGGTTGTTATACATTTGTTACACATTTGTATGGTGTATATACATTATACACACTATGTCCTACATAGTGTGTCAGGAAATGTAAGTTCAGTTGCTGTAACAAAGATGTCCCCTACCCATCCACTAATGTTGAGAAACTAACTATTCAATAAGAAAATACTCCTTACTTCTCGCCCTCTGCCAAAGTCTTGATCACGAGTCTTACTATCTGCTCTGATACATCGCTACATTGACCCCCCCAGAGGTCCTCCTTGGCATGCTCCTGTCCTGTTGTTTGTTTTCTCCTCCACTCAATGTCCATCCCATTTGTTCATCCAAACAAGCATTGATTATACCAACCTGGGTCCTCCTTCCTGTATATCCTCTCTAGGTGTGTAGATTTCAGCTTGACCTTCCTATTCTATAGGTCTATATAAGTGAGTATATACCATATGTTTCTTTCTGCTTTTGGGATACCTCACTCAGGATGATAGTTTCCAGGTCCCACCATTTGCGTGGGAATTTCATGATTTCCTGCTTTTTAATTGCTGAGTAGTATTTCATTGTGTAAAAGTACCACAATTTCTGTATCTATTCCTCAACTGAGGGACATCTGGGTTGTTTCCAGGTTCTGGCTATTACAAATAAAGCAGCTACGAACATAGTTGAGCAAATGTCCTTGTTGTGTACTTGAGCATCTTTTGGGTATATGCCTAAGAGTGATATAGCTGGGTCTTGAGGAATCACTATTCCTAATTGTCTA